>LPNX010960325.1:128318-150308 GCA_001517045.1 Pseudotsuga menziesii | reverse complement strand
GATGATGTCATCTACTAGAATGTAATTGGTTGATTTTTATAGTACATTTTGGTCCTTTTGAGGCCCATTTTTGACCTCAAATTCTCTCTAATGCATTTATGGGAACAAATCCATCCGGTTCAATGTTCTCATGTCCCTCCGTGGCTGCCGTCGGGGCAAGATGTCCAAAAACTTGTTCAAAACCCTCAACACCTTGCACAACCAGGCCCTCAGCAACAGAATCCACAGGGTTCACCACATCCTCTGAAACCACAGGCGTATTATCACATCCGCCCAAAGAAGGTCCCCCTACCATAGGAGGATTAGAACACAGAAAATCCACTTCCTTATCCCCCGAGAGCACCATAGGGTCCCCTTGAGCACAAAGAGGAGAATCAGCAAAAAAGAACGATGGAGAGAAGGTCGCCCCAGCTCCATTTGTAAAGATGCCAAAACAAAACCGTCGCCCCAACAATTAGCACTCGAAGCACCCAACCCAAAACTGCCCGAAGAATAATGAAAAACCCCTTCTGGCACCAAATTCGCCGAATAATCAACCTCATCTCCAAACCCATGAAAATCACCGACAAGAGCCCTAATCAGAGCAAAGGTAACAGTAACGGATAACTCCCAACCGATGCCCATGCAAAAACCCCCAATAAAAAATAGCCAAGGTAACAACCTCACCAAATACAGGTAAAAACATAATAAACCCCGACCTGGAGAGCCCCACCGTCGTTTTCCTTAGCAATAAAACCATGAATGAATCATACACCAGGAAATGTGAATAGGTGTAAGTCATGCCATCAAGAAACTGACAACCTCACCTAGACCTGTCAGGGGTATATCAGCTCACAGGCCGAGGCCTGGCCGATCAACCCTGTCTCCTGCACTGTACAGAGCTCCCATGATACATATCCCACTATCATGTTCTATCTAACCTCTTATATATACATGCATGATATATTACTTGGAGAATTTACTCTTTACAGGTGAAAGAGGTGCATCCCTGGAATATTTGGAGAGAAGAGGAGTGGGAGAAGATCAAGATTGGATCAATCGTTGGTAATCAGGTAAGTCAAGACTTTTTTCCTATTCCCTTTCTATTCTCTGGTAAAGATGATTGTATGCAAGGTTAGTAGTAAGTTGGTAACTCCAGACCCTAGGTTACAAGGGTGCTTAATAATGAACAACAGAACTGGAGACTCCATTGGGGAGTCCAGCCTGCTATGGGTTAGTCTTGTAGATACTTTCCCAATCTTTGATCTGATTTAGTGGATGGTTTTATATATTGGCTTTGATTTGCAGTAGTGTTTTAGAGATCTTTATTATTTTTTTTCTTTTTTTGAATTTTTTTTTGTTGTGTACGCAGGTTGTTGTGCTACACAGTCGCGTACAACAACTTTTATATGAAGGTTGCTATACTGGAAAGTTGCGTACAGTACGCGGGTTGTTCTATTAGATAGTTGCGTACATCTTTTAGCAGCAGATTTTAGGTAGGGTTTCCTGTCCCTGTCTTATTTGGATTTTTCTCTGCTTTGGGGTCTTCTAGTGCTGGCATTTTGTTGTAGGTATGAAAGTCCCGTGCACCATATTTTTTGCTTTTCAGTAAGCCCTTAAGTTTTGTTGTTTAAGTCTTCTTTCTTTTAGAAATTTGAACTGGATTATCCTATTTGGGTGATAGGTTCAGTGCTGTGTATCTGAATCAGTGATCAAGATCATGGTCTTAGGGACTCTGTTGCAGAGAAAGGACTAATTTCCTTGTGTTGGGTGTGTGTGGGTGTTCTAAAAGCCAGGTCGATTCTGGTGTCGGTGTCTCTAGGTCTTCAATGAGCTCACCGGCTTAGGATTTAGCCTTCCCCAACTCCTGAATGGCCTGATAAACCCAACTTGGTTGGCTTGGTTGATATGTTGTTTTCCTGATAAACCCAACTATGTTGGCTTGGCTGAACTGTGTACCCTTGTTGTGTTGTTATCCTTGGCTATGTGTAAGCCTACTAGTTCCTTATTCCTTGGGGAATCATGCCCGGATCGGGGGTGGCAGCATTGCTGAGAGATTAAAGAGCACGTGGCCTGTGGTTGGGTGGAATGTTGTAGCGACGTAGCTGGTTACGGAACAAGTTCTCTATAAGATAAGTACTCTTGCCTAACTTGCGTCTGCAATCACATTTACCATTGATGAATGATGATATACATGTTGAATGCTGAATTGAATATGAATGCATGTTGTTTTGCTTCCGCTATGTATATGAATGATTAATGCTTCGTAATATGTTTTATGCTTTTAAGTATCATCCTTCATCACTATATGTATGTATGTCAATGTTCATGGGGGCTAGATGCCCGTATGTTTGGTGTTTAGTAGCGTCCTCTTGCCCGGTCGAAGGATCGGGGACGTGACAAAATGGTATCAGAGCTCTAGTTGCAGCATGGGCCTGAATGGGCCATGAAAGATCAAATAGCAAAGGAAGGTTACCTTCTACCCAGCAAAGATCAAATAATTTTCACAAAAACAGCCTTGGTTTCGAAAAAAATTCTAAGTGTTTGGCCATCGGCACATCAGAAATCTTAGACAGATGGATCGTCGATGCTTAGCTGATTGAGCATCGCCATTACGGACGGCTAGAGGACTATCCTTCCAAAGAATAGAGCCTCGAACCACCAATTCCATGGAAAATTTTTGAAAAATTCTCTAAGTAATGAAATCATCAGCCATTGGAATACGTTATTGATTCATGCGCCCACCGTTGCGGAAGCCTAGTGCACTAACCCTCCGACGCATACAAGTTCTAATTGCCGATGACCGATGTGCTTTAGCTCGCCAATTGGAAACGAATAGTTAATTTGATCGATGTTGGATAAGAGATGGTTGAGCCGATACGACGGTGAGAGAAGGTGAAGGATCGCTGAATATTAGTTGGTTGAACCGCCACTGACGGCGACAGAGTGAAAGTTTTCAAAAATTTTCTAAGGCAAGAAAATCATCGGCGGTTGAAGGACGTTAGTGGTATTGATCGCCAATGAATAGCAGCAAGAATTAGCTGATGATGTGTCCACCGTTGCAGCTATGTAATGGACTATCTGCCCGACGGATAGTTGCTTCGACAGCCGATGTGGTGGAAGACAAGAAGGAAAAATTGTGAAAATTTGCGTAAGTGAAGAAAACATCAGAAAATGATAGGAGATTGGACTGCTGATGAACATCATTGAAAGGATTTAGTTGTTCAGACATCCACCGTTGCGGCTGCCAAGTGAACTATTCCGCTGATGCAATAGCCTTCCACTAGCCGATGCCAAGGTGTTTAGCAGATAATGGCTCCAAGTTTCGATGTATAATTACGAGGGCAATAGTGATCAGGAGTGCTGACACTGCGGAAGTATTAAGGATTAACTCTATGATACCAACCACCTGATGAAATGATAGATCCAACGATCGGAAGAGTTAGGACTTGTGGAACCGTCGTTGCAGACGCCTAGAGGACTGAGTGTCTGATGCCACAGTAGGATGTCGCTCCGACCGCCGACAAAGATTTGGTCCGCGGAAATTATAACAGGATTGTTGGCCGCTGTTGTGGAATGATAAACCATTGCAGGGCCCGATATGGAAGAAGGAAATAGACAAGCGGCCGTCGATACAACAGAGAAATTTAGATGTTCTAGTCGCTGAAATGCCCGAAAGGAATAAGCAAACAGACCGTCGTTGAATTACTTGTTTTGACCACCGAAGTATAGGAAAGATAGTTGGGAGGAGATCCGATTGGGCCAAAGGAATTTGGGGTTTTTGAGAGAATTTCTCAGTGATTTTTCAAGAAGTTTTCAACTGTCTTTTAGTAGATTTTCAGCAAATTTCAGCAAACTGTCCGTGGTCACAAGGCTGAATAGAAAGAGAGAAAACTTTTGTGTTTTAAGAAAAATTGTGTTTTATGAATTTCCAAAAGAGGAAGGTAAGTAGTTTGGATTTGTATTAATGATATGCATCTAACAGTTTGCTACTAACACATTTGCAGAATTATAGACAACTTCCAAGAGAAGCACTCCAGAAGAACAGTGTGGTAAAGCAAGAGGTGGTTCAATCATGAGAACCCATGATGGGTATGATGCTAGGGATTCCTACGAACGTGCGAGAGATGCCATGGGAGAAAATGTCTGTAATGGAAATGATGAGATAGAGTCTAATGGAAGAAGATTCCAAGAGACACCGCCAGATGTTGCAGCCACCATGAGAAGCTTAATTAAAGCCCAGGAAGAGCAGCATCAGCTGAATGCTGCCATGTTGCAGAGTTTGACAGACTTGCAGAGAAAGATAGATTCTGGATGAGCTACATCAAAACCAAAAGGCAGTAAGAGCAGCACCAGGAGAAGGAGAAGGACTTCCAGTGGATCATCTGATTCTGAAGAATCTAGTGGAGATACAAGTTCATCTTCTCATAAAAGGAAAAGAAGAAGGAACCATAGGGATCGCTCTCGAGATGAATTTAGGAAAGCTAAACCTCCTACATTTGATGGTGAAATAAAGACTGGACAAGAAGCTGAAGCTTGGCTTCTTGGGGTAAGGAAGTACTTTCAAGTGCAGGATTATTCAGGAAACATGAAGGCAAGAGTTGCCATATTCAATCTGAATGGATGAGCATCCATTTGGTGGGAACACCTCAAGCAAGTAAAGGGGATCAATGAAAGGAAACTGAACTGGAAACAGTTCAAGAAATATTTCAGGCAAAAAAACCTCTCTGATAGGTATTATGATCACAAGATCAAGGATTTCCATGAGCTGAGATTGGGACAACAGACCATGGATGAATATGCAAATAAATTCTTGGAATTGTTGAGGTATGTCCAGTATATCAGAGATGAAAAAGTGAAGATCCAGCGGTTTCTGAGTGGATTGCCTCAAGCCTATAAAGATAGGATTGAGTTTTATAAACCAATAACTCTCGAAGAAGCAATAAGAAAGGATAAGTATTGCTATGAACAAAGCAAAGGTAAACCTGATTACCATAAGGCATGGAAGGACAAGAAGAATGAGAAGTTTGACCAAAGAAGGAAAGGTTTCAAACCTTCTAGATTCAAGAATCAGCAGAAGCAGCCATCCCAAGATGCGAGTAATCTAGTTGGAGTGACAGGTGGAAAGCCAAAAGAGCCACATTAGAATAAAGGTCCACTCAAATGTTGGAAATGTGAAGGATCCCACTTGTGCAGATATTGTCCACTCGAGAATGAAAGTGCAAGACCAGCTTACAACATGCAAGAAGTAGAAACAGTGGGTCAAGTAGCAAGGGCAGTCCCTAGAATTTATGCAACACTGGAGGACCGCCAGGTAGATCATCATTCAACTGTGATTGAAGTTGCAGGTAATATTGTTGAACAATCTGTTTCTATTTTTATTGACCCTGGTTCCACTCACAATTACATCACTCCTAGAGTAGTGAATATTTGTGCTTTTAAGAAGGTAAAGCATAGGAAATCTTGGTTAGTTCAGCTAGCCACTAGAACTAAGAGAAAGGTTAGTGAAGTGGTAGAGAAATGTCCGTTGGTCATGAATGGATTGAGCACTTGTGTAGATCTAAATGTTCTACCACTTGGTTCCTATGTTGTTCTCATTGGAATGGATTGGTTAGAAGCTCACCGAGTGAAGCTTGACTATTACAATAAGACTTTTGAATGCACAGATGAAGAAGGAAACCCAGTAATTTTGAAAGGTATTCCGAAGGTAATTTCAGTAAGACAGGTGTCAACAATACAGTTGAAAATTTTCTGTAGGAAAGGTTTCCAATTGTATGTAGCTCATATCCTGGAACCAACAGGAGATGAAACTCCCAGGTTGGAGGACTATCAGGTGTTACAAGAATTCAAGGATGTGTTTCCTGATGAGATTCCAGGGCTTCCTCCAAACAGGGACATTGATTTCACCATTGAACTAGTGCCAAGAGTAGCACCAATTTCCAAGACACCCTACAAGATGAGTACACCGGAGATGCAACTGCAAGAGTTGTTGGAAAAGAAGTATATCCGGCCGAGTGTGTCTCCTTGGGGAGCACCGGTTCTATTTGTGAAGAAGAAAGATGGTACACTCAGGTTATGTATTGATTACATGTAGTTGAACAAGGTTACTATGAAGAATAAATATCCTTTTCCTAGGATTGATGACCTCTTTGATCAAATGAGAGGAGCAAAGGTATTTTCTAAGATTGAGTTGAGGTCTGGTTACCATCAGGTGAGAATCAAGGATGAATACATTCATAAGACAACCTTCAGGACGAGGTATGGGCATTATGAGTTTGTAGCGGTACCATTTGGCCTCACAAATGCACCAGCTACATTTATGTGCCTTATGAACAGTGTCTTCAACAATTATTTTGGACAAGTTTGTTCTTGTTTTCCTTGATGACATTCTTGTTTATTCTAATAATGAGGAAGAACATGAAGAGCATTTGAGATTGACATTGCAAGTGCTCAGAGAACATCAGCTGTATGCAAAACTGAGCAAGTGTGACTTCTACAAGGATAGAATTCAGTACTTGGGTCACATTATCCTAGAAGAGGGTATATCTATGGACCCTAAGAAGATTGAAGCCATTATGAATTGGCCTACTCCAAGAAATGTGACAGATGCAAGATATTTTATGGGACTTGCAGGATACTATAGGAGATTCATTGAGGGATTTTCTAGGGTTGCACATTCCATCACTTCTTTGCAAAAGAAGGGGAGAAAGTTTGAATGGACTTTGAAGTGTGAAGAAAGCTTCCAACGGTTGAAGAATCTTCTCACCAGTGCACCAGTATTGAAAGTTGCAGATCCAGAGAAGGATTTTTTGGTATGTACCGATGCATGTGGGCAAGGGCTTGGAGGAGTCCCTATGCAGGACAACCACGTGATATGCTATGAATCAAGAAAGTTGAAGGAGCATGAGAAGAACTATGCCACTCATGATTTATAGCTTGCAGCCATAGTACATGCTCTCAAGATGTGGAGGCATTACTTGATGGGTAGAAGATTTGAGCTCAGGACAGACCACTGTGGTCTGAAGTATTTGCTTGATCAGCCTACTCTGAATGCTAAGCAAGCAAGATGGCTGGAATTTTTATGTGAGTTTGATTTTGAAATCAAGCACATAAAGGGAAAAGAAAACAAGGTCGTTGATTCGCTCAGCAGGAAGGTACAAGAAATGCATGTGGCATCTCTTAGTATTTTCCAATCAGATTTGAGGCAGCAGATTGTTAATCATGTTGTCGAAGATGAATTGTACAAATAGGTAAAAGACAAATTGCAGCAGCAAAGTCTTGAGAAAAAGTATGAAGGATATAAATTGGAAGAAGATGGACTTCTCACCTACAAAGGCAGAATTTATATCCCAAACGTAGTGGATTTGAGGACAGTTGTTATGGTTGAAATCCATCAAGCTCCGTATTCTGGTCACCCAGGATACCAGAAGACAATTGCTACCGCTAGAAAGCAGTACTTTTGGCCAAGAATGAAAAAGGACATGGATGAGTACATTTCAAGGTGCATGAAATGTCAATAGGTAAAGGTTGAGCATCAACATCCAGCAGGTTTGTTGCAGCCTTTGCCAGTTCCAGAATGGAAATGGGAAGTTATTTCCATGGATTTTATTACAGGATTGCTGATGACTTGGAGACAACATGACTCCATCATGGTTGTGGTAGACAAGTTGACAAGGGCAGCGCATTTTATACCGGTAAAGTCTACGCATAAGATGGATGATATTGCAAATATCTTCATGAAGGATATTTTCAAATTACATGGGTTGCCAAAGGCAATAGTCTCTGACAGAGATGTCAAGTTCACTTCCAATTTTTGGAACGGGTTGTTTGCAGATTTGGGTACAAAGCTAAACTTCAACACTACCTACCATCCTCAGACAGATGGGCAGATAGAAAGATTTTATTCAGGTGCTTGAAGATATGCTTCGCATGTATGTGATGGACAAACCAACCAAGTGGGAAGATTACTTGCACTTGGTAGAGTTTGCTTACAATAATGGACAACAAAAATCCTTGGGGATGAGTCCGTATGAAGCTTTGTATGGAAGAAGGTGTAGGACACCAGTGACTTGGGATAACCCAGTGAACAAGATTGTGCTTGGACCTAAACTACTCAAGGAAATGGAGCAAGAGGTTGTAAATATTAGGTAGAATCTAAAAGCAGCACAGGACAGATAGAAAAGCTATGCATATAAGCATAGGAAGAACAGAGAGTTCAGTGTTGGGGATCACGTGTACCTTAGAGTGAGGGCAAAGAAGAGTTCCTTGAAGCTTGGGAGTAGTGGCAAGCTGTCACCAAGATATTGTGGGCCATTTGAAGTGCTTGAAAGAATAGGGTTTGTTGCATATAAACTTGCATTTCCTACTAGTACTAGAGCTCATAATGTTTTTAATACTTCTTTGCTTAAGAAATATGTACATGATCCTAACCATGTGGTAAATTGGGATGTGATTCAGGTGGAACTCGAGGGAGAGTTCCGAATCGAGCCAATGCGTATCCTCGACAGGAAGGTCACAATGCTCCAGAACTGAGCCATAGGGCAGGTAAAGGTGCAATGGGAGAACTACAGACCTGAAGAGGCTACGTGGGAGCTAGAGGATGCCATGCAATTGGCACATCCATTTTTGTTCAATTCTGCAGAAAACTAAGGTGATACCAGTGTATCATTTTGTTCAATTTTGTAAAGCACTGAGGACAATGCTATTGAAGGGGGAGGGGAATGTAACATCCCCGGTTTTGACCCCGATGCACTAAATTTACATGATATATATATATATATATATATATATATGTGTGTGGAGCTAAAGGTCAAGGCCCCACCATCGATTTGGTTTTGTTATGTTCGGCAATTGGAATTGTCACCGATGGTATATCGGGACATACAGGACATATTAACATTGTAGCATCATGTATATATGCATTTTAATTAAATAACCCAACTAGCTATGTTCACTGCAACTAAAATTGAGAAGGGGCATGATTCCTAAGGATAAGGGGGGGGATGCTCAACCTTGAGCCCATGGGCAAAAAGCCATGTGTCATCACCCTGTTTGTTTTGCTCACCTTCCCTTGTCTCATCCAACCACCACTTTAATGTTCTGCTGAGTTGTTGAGGCAGTTATTGCTGGAAGTGGAGGGTGGAAGGACTGTTAGTATTTGCCACACGCTCACTCCACTAGTCATCTCTCCACCTTCACATGGGTAAGGGAACCATCACTACGCCACTCTCTTGGTCATTGGGTTCACTCTCACGCAAGGACGTGCATGGGGGCGGTTCATCTTCCTCACGCAGAGCTGAGTTAAGAAGGGGTGTGATTTCTTGTTTGGGGGTTCTCCTTTCTCTCTCTCATCGTTTACCAGTCTGTGGTTGTGTTCTTTCCTCCTGATCACGCATAGAGTTGGCGTTTTTTCCTCCACCATTTCCGAACTGTGAAGGATTGTTGTGGTTTTCTATTGTTGTTCGAGGGCTGTTGTTTTCCATATTTTGTTGGCTGTGATATCCCTTGTGAATTAGCTGTTGTAGGTGGCATGTTTTCCTTCTACCCAGGACAAGAGTCTGTTTACTCTTCCACTTTCTGGCTAAGTAACTTTGGATGTAATTTCATTGTTGGGCCGAGGCCGTGGTTTTCCCCACGTTTTTCGATTGCTATGAGTTCACCTACATTTTATTGGCTATGTTCTCTCTCACATTTTGGGAACAGTTGTAGGTTACTGTTGAGTCGTTTTGGCCATGATAAGGCCAAGAACGACTCAGGCATGGTTTTCCCCTGTTAAAGCTTGAATAGCTGTTTGGCTGTGTGCATGGAGTGGTTTTGTCCCCAGACTACATTGGAGTGGTGAATGAGGGGCCTAAGGTGCTTGATAAACCTGGTGGGTTGAAAACCACATAAACAGAGCTATTGAGTTGGATTTCAACTCCACAACCCCTGAATAGCACTAGAAGGGAGATTAGGGTCTGAAGGATTGCGTTGTAGAGAAAGGACTGATTTCCTTGTGTTGGGTGTGTGTGGGTGTTCTAGAAGCCAAGCTGGTTCTGGTGTCGGTGTTTGTAGCTCTTCAATGAGCTCACCAACTTAGCATTTAGCCTTCCCCAGCTCCTAAATGGCCTGATAAACCCAACTTGGTTGGCTTGGCTGATCCGTTGTTCGCTTGATAAACCCAATTGTGTTGGCTTGGATGAACTGTGTACCCTTGTGGTGTTGTTATCCTTGGCTATGTGTAAGCCTGCTAGTTCCTTATTCCTTAGGGAATGATGCCCAGCTCGGGGGTGGCAGCGTTGCTGAGAGATTAAAGAGCACGTGGCATATGGGTGGGTGGAATGTTGCAGTGACGTAGCTGGTTGCAGAACAAGTTCTCTATAAGATAAGTACTCTTTCCTAACTTGCGTCTGCAATCACATTTACCATTGATGAGTGATGATATACATGTTGAATGTTGAATTGAATATGAATGCATGTTGTTTTTCTTCCACTATGTATATGAATGATTAATGCTTCGTAATATGTTTTATGCTTTTAAGTATCATCCTTCAGCACTATATGTATGTATGTCAATGTTCATGGGGGCTAGATGCCTGCATGTTTGGTGTTTAGTAGCGTCCTCTTGCCTGGTTGGAGGGTTGGGGACGTGACACCAAGTCTCCTCTGTGGGTGGTTGATTTTGGTTCTTACAAGTCTGCTATACTTCATATTGCTTGATTTATGGTCTGATTATTCAAGCATACTCAATCATTTATCCATTTAGGTGCATAGTAATTTTTTAAGAGTTTGAAAAGTGAAGAAAAAACATTGGGAACATTTGCATTTTAATTGCATATCGTAGTTTTATTTTAAGTATTTTCGAATAAAATCTCAAAAATTACAAAAAATAAGTTAGTCTTCTCTTAATTAGTTGTAATTTCATTAGTTCATATCTACAAAAAGAAAAAGAATCTTGATTTAAGTAGTTATAATTTGTTTTGGAATTCATATTATACACCTTTTTACTTTTCTTATCGAGTCTATCATATCATAGTCATTCACGCTACTTACCCTCTGACTAAGAACAACCCTTAAAATGAACGCTATAATTTAAAATTTGTTAGTAAGTTTTGTTTTATAAGGTCATACACCTACTACGTTAGGCTAGACTTGTGGGATAGGAAGTGTAAAATCCCCACAAGTCCTTAAATTCAAACGTAGTTGGCCAATCGATAGGTAAATCCTTCTCTGTGTTGATAGTATTTGGGAAGCTCCTCTCAAACTGGAGTTAAGCACAAGGCCACGTGGAGGCTTGGACTGAGGAGATAACCCTCTGATTCCTTGTCATAACGTAGACCAAGGTTCTTGCACATCTGTGGATTCTGTCCTAGACAGAGTTTCACGCTTTGCTACCCTACCCATGTGTATGAATTAGCCTTGTGGCTGTCCCCCTAGACTATTGATATAGTTAAGGTAGCCTTTAGTCTCTTTGACATCTAGGTTTTATACAAAGGTAAACCGAAAGGATATTTCTGGTTCACCTTGGATAGGCTTTGAAGGTAACCCTTGCTGAAAGTGTAGGAGGGTGGTGGGTGATTCCTCTGCTTGTGCCTAAGAAACTCTTTAAGGACACCAAGAAACTGTCTTTCATCTTTCTTCGGGAAAGCATATCTTATATCCCTTGCTATTGTTGAGACTTTAGGAAATTTTGTAGTGATTTTTCTATGGTTTGTTTGTGTTTTTAGCTGACCTTAGGATGTGAAGAGTCAAATTTACAATTGTGGAGTACCAATCTATTAGAAGGTCACTAAGGTTGCAAAACCTTCCTCCGCTTATCACATTGGAACCTCCACCTCCCCCTAAAAGGCGAGATTAGACACAGACGGTTCTTTCGAATTGATAGGAGTTAGTGAAGTTCTGGGTGAACCAAAACTTAAGGAAACCCGTTTTAATTTATATACAATTGAGATAAAATACTTGCAGGCTGACGAGTTTGCAAGGAACTTTAATTCACCTATAACTAAATTAAATGATCCTGTAATCGTTTAGGTTCATCCTTTCAATTCACCTGTGATTGGTGTCCCTCTGGGAAGACTAATTCCTACTGCAAGAGAAGGTTCTTCTACTTCCACCTCAGCCACTCCTGATGAAGGGGTGCCACCTCCCCCAGTAGGTGCCCCTAGAACAACTAAACACCATTAAATTCATCAAGCCGAGTGGTTCAACCATCGGCTCCCACAAGTTTAGCAGGTACTTTTGGTGGTATGGTCACTGGGATTCCTAGTGTACCTTCAGTTCCTACTTCCTTCACACACACTGCTCAGAGTGATCCTATAGGATCCTCAGCTTTTGTCTAGGGTTTTCCTTGGAATTGGGGGCACATTCCCCCATCCACTCCATATGTAGCTCCAACACCCGCATATGTAGGGGTGCAGTTCAGAAACCCTAATACTTATGTTCAAGGTCTTTAAACTCCATTTTCAGCTCCTTTCATGAGCTCTCCTTTTTCTCTTTTCAGCGGAGGGATACCTACTCATGTATTCCAAACCCTAGCTTCTTCTGGGGAAGCTAGAACCTCATACACTACACCACACATAAACAATGTGTTGGCTTATGGATGGAATCCTTTCCAAAGTAGCCCAACCACTTCACAACTGGCAACAAGGGGAAACCCCACCTTCACATATGGGAACATGGGGGCAAGTCCCTCTAATCCCCAAGATGGTACTGTCAATGTTCCGGTTAGACCCGAGCTCCCTTTCCTGGAAAACGTTGAATTTGGTATATTTTTCAAAACTAATGAATGACCCAATGAGACATAACTCCTCTTGGCCACCCATTGTTATATTTTTAACATTAAGCTAGTATAACATTAGGATCTTTAACTGAGAGAACAACAAGCACAACAATAAAAAACAAGAGACAATGAACACAGTGTTTTTCCTTGGGGAAACCATAAATGGAGAAAACCCTACAAATTCCTTAGAGATAGAATCAGCACCAAAAGTAAAACCCCAAAACAGTAAGATGATCTCCTGACAACAGTAACCTTCTTTCTATATAGCCCCAATGTCTTATCCTTCTTCAACTATGCGCTACACTTGAGTGTGTATGAGTTGTGTACCAAATAGAAAGGCTAGCTCTCTATTTATACTAATCCTGAAATGACTAAAACCCTGCTAGGGCCGACCTCTCTAGGAGAGTCTAATAACCCTAGTGCCCCAAAAATGCGGGGACTTTAACCCTTAGACAATAGGAGGGTTACCCACAATGACTTGACATGACTTGTTTACATTATATATATTCCCGATCGAAACATCGGGGCATGACATGACTCAAGTACATTACAAATACATCCCAAAATAAACATCAAGTTACAATACATAAGAAATACAAGTGAATACATTCCGAAGTTACATATACATCAACACTCCCTCTTAACTAGGAAGGTATTCTCTCGACACAATTTTCAGCACAAGTATTCTTCTCTGTATCATTTGGGTCATCATTAAGTTCTCGTCATCTTCATCTTCAATTCATCTTCATCTAGATTTGTATCATCGCTCGATCTTGATCATCATCACTAGATCATACTCAATCTGGATCATCATTGGATCTGGATCATCATCACTCGATCTGGATCACCATCGTTGGATCTAGATCATCACTCAATCTGGATCACCATCACTAGATCTGGATCATCGCTCGATATGGATCATCACTAGTGGATCTAAATCATCACTCGAACTGGATCATCTTGGAGACATCATAACTGGATCTGGATCATAGCTCAATCTGGATCATCACTGGGTCATCATCATATGTGCTATCTCATGATTCTTCTCATCACGGGAAGTTCTATAGAGCCAAAAAATTTTCATGCTGGGTGTAGGCCTACCTCCTCATAGGTCTTTGGTAGTCCTTACATATGACATACTCATCAGAATGGCCAACACTCACATATGACCTTGACTCGTAAGAAAGGCACAACACTTACATTTGACCTTGACTCGTCATAAAGGCACTCAGTCCTACACTAAGGGTTCCTAGTAACTGACCAGGTGCCTCCATTCAGAGAATGGCAGTAGCCCTTACATCTGACCTACTCATCAGAATGGTTGGCACTCACATCTGACCTCCTTGTCAAAAAGGCGGTAGCCCTTACATATGATCATGTAGGACCTCATCCTACAGTCACATCAGAATGCTCGGAACTCACATCTAACCTACTCATCAGAAAAGCAGTATCCCTTACATCTATGTAGGATCTCATCCTACATTAGAATGCCCGACACTCACATCTAACCTCCTCGTTAGAAAGGCTGTAGCCCTTACATCTGTCTAGGAACTAATCCTACATCTGAATGGCCGACACTCAGATCTGACCTACTCATTAGAAAGGCAACAACCCTTATATTTGATCAAGTGGGAACACATCCCTTAATCACATCATAATGGCCATGCGCTCACATTTGATCATGTAAGACTACATCTTACAATCGTCTCAAAAAGGCCCTCAGTCCAAGGCCAAGTATTCTTGGTAACTCACCAGGCAGCTCCATTCTAAGAATGGCAATAACCCTTATATCTGATCATGTAGGAACCAATCCTACAGTCATATCAGAATAGCTCAGCACTCATATCTGACATGGAAGGAACCAATCCTCTCACCATGATAGAATGGCTCAGCCCTTACATCTGACCTACTCATCAGAATGGCTTTCGTACTCGTCACTTCCCCTTGGAAGGGACCTCAATCTGGAGAACACCAAGCTTCTCCCTGAAGTATTCAAACTTCACTCTGTCCAATGGCTTCATCAACACATCAGCTATCTGATCATCCGTCACAATATACTGGAGCTTCACTGCTCCCCTCTACACCATATCCCTGATATAGTGATACTTGATCTCGATATGCTTCAACTTGTCATGGAACACTGGGTTCTCTAACAACTTCACACAACTCTGGTTGTCACAATGTATACAAGTAGCATCCAGCTGGAGATCAAATAAATCAGACAGTAGCTTCCTGAGCCATACTACCTCACAACTAGTTGAACAAGCTGCAACATACTCTGCTTCAGCTGTACTCAGTGCCACACAAGATTGCTTCCTACTAAACCAAGAGATCACACCGTATCCCATACTGAAGCAACATCCTGAAGTGCTCTTCCTATTGATGGCACTTCCTACCCAATCTGAATCAACATAAACCTCCAGGTTAATCTTCTGATTCGTATCATACTTGATCCCATAATCAACTGTACCTCTCAGGTAGCTCAGAATATGCTTTGCAGAAATCAAGTGAACATGTCTTGGATCTGTCAAGAACTGGCTTAAGGTGTTCACAGCAAAGAAAATATCTGGTCTAGTGTTCATCAGGTACATCAAGGACCCAATCATCTAATCATACATCGTAGCATCAATTGACTCTGATGAAACATCACTCAATAGATTTAGGTTCGATGCCATAGGTGTGGCCATAGTCTTACAGTCAGTCATCCCAAAAATTTTCAAGATATCTATTGCATACTTCCCTTGTCCAAGGGAGATTCCATCTGCACTCTGCCACACCTCCATACCTAAAAAATAATGCATCATACCTAAGTCCTTCATTTTGAACTCGGCAGCAAGATTTCTCTTCATATCAGCAATCAACCCATCCATACCTGTCACAAAGAAATCATCTACATATAGTAGGAGCATCACTGGGTTTCCATATTCAACCTTGTAGTAAAGGTTTAAATCTGCTTTCCTCTTGGTAAAGCCCAAACTGGATAGAAAGCTTTCAATTCTTCCATACCAAGTCCTGGGTGCCTGTTTCAAACCGTGTAGGGCTTTCTTCAATCTGCATACATGAGACTCTCTGTCATGTGTCTCAAAACCAAGTGCTTGTTCTACATACACTTCCTCTTCCACTACACCATTCAAGAAAGCAGTCTTGACATCCATTTTTTGTATCTTCCATTTCATCACTATAGCCAGGGCAAGTACTGATCTGATGGAAGTGTATCTGGCTACAGGTGCAAAGGTTTCTTCATAATCTATTCCTTCTTTCTGTGAGAAACCCCGAGCAACAAATCTTTCTTTATATTTCTCTATGCTACCGTCT
Organism: Pseudotsuga menziesii; assembly: GCA_001517045.1. NCBI lineage: Eukaryota > Viridiplantae > Streptophyta > Pinopsida > Pinales > Pinaceae > Pseudotsuga > Pseudotsuga menziesii. The sequence goes on along the minus strand of LPNX010960325.1, from coordinate 134,257 downwards.
GTAGCATGCTTGATCTTGTAGATCCATTTGGAAGTTACAACTAACTTCCCTTCTAGTCTTGGGACAACATCCCAAACATCATTCTTCATGATCGATTGATATTCTTCGATCATAGAATCCTTCCATTCTTTCTGTTCTACCGCTTCTTCATAACTGGAAGGTTCTTTATCAATGAAATCACATAGTAATGCTACATACCCAGTGCAGGATCTGGTCCTTTTTCTTTCTTTGTGATTCTCTTCTAGAGCACCATATCTTTCCACACCTTGGATAAGTTCTCGTACCCAAGCATGTTTCCTCTTATGAGGATTATTCTTTGGAGGTGGATGTACAGGTCTTTGTGGTTCTTAAAACTCTCGATCTTCTTCTTCAGTTTCTTCATTCATGGTTGTATCATGAAATATGGGTGCTTCTACTTCTTCAGACTCTTCAGCAGGTTTCTTTCTAGATTTGTTGCAAGTTGTGTCTTCATCAAATGTCACATCCATGCTGATGTCAATCTTCTTGTATCTTGGGAAATATATTCTATAATCCTTCGAGCTTTCAGAGTATCCCACAAATATACCCTTCTTTCCCGAAGGATCTAATTTTGTTCTCTTTTCTTTTGGAATGTGTATGTACACAAGACAACCGAATATTCTGAGATGGATGACTTCTGGTTTTGTGCTGGAGAAGACTTTTTTATGAGTCTTGTTCTCAAGTACTCTATGTGGAGTACAGTTTTGTACATACACTGTTGTTCTGGCAGCTTCCGCCCAAAGATGCATAGGAAGATCTTGATCATGAAGCATTGCTCTTGCCGCTTCCATGATAGTTCTATTCTTCCTTTCTGCAATCCCATTTTGTTGTGGATTATAAGGAGTGGACATCTCCCTCTTAATCCCTGAGTCTTTGCATAACTCTTTGAATTCATTAGATGTGAATTCTCTACCATTATCTAATCGAAAGGTCTTGATCTTCTTGTCTGTGTGATTCTCAATCAAGGCTTTGAATTCCTTGAACTTGTTGAATACTTCATCTTTGTTCTTCATGAAGTAAATCCATGTCTTCCTAGAAAAATCATTAATAAAAGAAACATAGTATACATACCCGCTTAGTGAGCTTGATGACATAGGACTGCACACATCGGAGTGGATGATTTCCAAGATTCCTTTTGCTTTGCTTTCGCTACTTGGAAATGTCTTCTTTGTATTCTTTCCTTTTTCACATCCTTTGTAGACCCCATCATGTTTTGCTTGAATTTTTGGAAGACCTTCAACAACTTTGCTTGCAATTGGTAGTGCTCTATAATGCACATGTGCAATCCTTCTATGCCAAAGTTCATTTGGCTCTACTGTGTCATGGACCAAGGCTTGTTATGGATGGCCATTCAATTTGTATAGACCTCCTTCTTGTTCCCCAATCACTACTACATCATTAATAGTCTTTCCCTTTGGCCACATGATGACTTGGCCATTGCAACCCTCATGCCTTTTGCATCTAATGCAGATATGGAGAGAAGGTTTTTCTTGAGTCTTGGTACAAACAATACATCTTGCATCCTCATAGAATTTCTAGAGTCTAGTTTATAAGAAGATTCCCCACTACCTTTTATTGGACATTGGTAGTCATCTCCAAGCTTCACCTTGTGAGGTGATTCATGTTCTGAAAGTTTCACAAAGGATTCTTTGAATCCTATAATATGCTTGGAAGCCCCACTATCTATAAGCCAATCATTGCTTCCATGTGTGATATTTCCCATGAGAGCAGAAATCAAGACATATTCTTCATCACTTGAAGAGTCTTCACTTTCATATCTAGTTTTCTTCTTGGATGGTTCATCATCATCTACAGCATGAGCATGATGTCTTTTCTTGTTGCCCTTTTTCTTATTTTGTCTTTTAGGAAAATATTTTGCAAAGTGTCCTACTTCATCACAAGTATAACATCTACCTCTAGAGAAATATTTTCTAGAGTTAGTTTTAGAAAAATGCTTACCTCTGGAGTGATAAGAACTTCTTTTGGTTTTCTTGGAATGTACTGTGAGAGCTTGATCTTCACTTCCCATCATCTCTTCTCTAGCTGCTATCCTAGCTTCTTCTTGAGACCTTTCTTCCCATAGTCTATTAAAATTAACTAACTTCTTTCTGGCACATATCCCTTGAATAAAGGAGTCTCATGATCTAGGGAAACCATTCAAGGTGGTCATTACAATCTCAGCATTTTCCACTTCTTCATCTACTGCTTCCAGTTGTTCTTTTATTTGAGAAACTCTTGTGAAGTAAGACTGGATGGTTTCTGCATTCTGAATATTCACATTCTTTAGTTGGTTTCTCAGAGTCATCTTCCGGTTTATGTTCTTCCCTTCAAACAATTTGGTTACGGCATCAAACATAGCTTTAGGTGTCTTTATGGAGGACACCTGTGTTATGAGATGATCCTTGATAGAATCAGCAATGATTATCTTTTCCATAACCATCTTCTTCTTGTGTAAGGCCTTAGCCTCATCTCCCTCTAGAATTGGAACCTCCTCATTGATGTAGGAGTCCAACTCATTCTCTTCCAAGACCAGGGAGATCCTATACTTCCAGGCTCAAAAGTTATCAGCTCCCTCAATCTTTTCATCAAGCTTGGTGTGATGAGACATCTTAACTGAGAACCTCAAATGGAAATACAAAATATTTAGATCTTACCAATTCAAGATGTTGGATCTGGATTTGTAGCTGAAATTCTACAGTGTTGGTTCAGAAGAAAATTAGGGTTTTGCTTTTTCGGAGTTCTATCCAACCAATTGCTTTGAAATTGATCGCTAATTTTTATTTTAGGAAGGAGATCAATTCAGGCTTGGGCTCACTAAAAAATTCCTCTTCTGTGAAAATCCCTAATTTTCGGCAGTAGTGTCAGGTCCAAAACTGAAAAACCTCAGAATTGGATTCTGCTTCGACAGTAAGATGCACCCTAAGGAGGAGAGTTATTACAACCTTCTTTTGCTGAAAACTATGGAGAGAGATCCACAAAGTAGGAAGCTCTAGTTCTCGCAACTGCATAGTGTCTTCTTCTAAGGTTACACAATAGGATTTGAACCTGAAATCCGACGACAGAATCTGACGTCGTTTGACATTTCGCATGGATGTGTCGGATAGCAATCAATCATCAGAATGCTGATAATAGAATATTTATAGAGCCGTCAAATATCTGACACAAATGAGTCAGATTTCTGACTTTGGTAGTGTCGGGGAACCGACACTACCAAGGTTGGATCTTCGACGTCTGTGAAAGCAACACTGGCGGTTATCCAACACTGGCACGTCGGATATCCAACAGGGAACCGATGCTACCAGGGTGGTTTGTCGACATCTGCGAAAGCAAAACTGGCGGTTATCCGACACTGATGCGTCGGATATCCGATGGGCGGTTTATAAAAGAAAATATAATAGATAATACAATATAATAAGAAATGACTCGTTTTTGTTTCGGACAGTCTGTTCAAAGGTTTTTGTGAATTGGGAGTAGGTCCGGTAGACATGGTAGACAACTATGTTGACCCATGGCAGCAAGAGCTCAACATCTTCTCCTCACCAAAAAATTACCAGTATACCGTCCCCAGACACAGTGCAGAACATGCTGGAAAATTTGACAGCTGGAAGCAAGAGCAGGGTTCCGGTTTCTCCGCTAAATGAAGAGAGCATGGTTCCGGTTTCTCCACTAGATGAAGAGTTGCTAGGTGTGTTCGCAGCACAGCCATTGAACCCGGCCTTAGGAGGAGGCCTATACTCATTATTCCAACCTTAGAGCACAGCTGCAGCAACCTTTTTCATCAAACTTCCCTAGGCGGAACCATAAGGAAGCCCAAACAGGGAAATCAATCCTTCAATGTCACAGGGAGCACGCACAGGAGAAGCCGTCGAACAATTGAACTCCAGGAAACAAAATAATCAGTGTTTAAATCCCTATAGAAGAGATTTTAATGTAAATTGTGGAGTCCGGTGCACCATGGAAGAAGCAATGGAGATGGATAGATTAACCCTACTTGGGAAAATCAAAGGAAGAAACCCCACCTTGGGGAAAATGAAGGAATGGGCCAGGAAAAATTGGATAGGGCTTCAAGATGAAGGCCTGGTTATTAATTCACTTGCAAAGGGATGGTTCAGCTTCTGGTTCAAATGCAAAGAGGATGCAGACCTCAAATGCAGCAGTGTCTGGACATATGGGAAAACCCTGTTTCAGCTAAAGCAGTGGACCTCCTTGTTTGATGTGAAAACAGAGAAACTGGATACAATACCAGTCTGGATTCGCCTGCTAGGACTGCCATTCGAATTCTGGAACCTGGCCTGTCTTAGTGAAATCGGGAATGAGCTGGGGAATTTCATTGAAGCGGACCTCTCGTTTCAGCAGACAAAAATAAAAAAGGTAGCCAGGATCCTAGTCTCTTTGAACAGCATAACCATTCTTCCTGAAGCCTTTAATTGTGTATGGAAAAACAAGCAAAAAATATAGTTGTTGGACTATGAAGGGCTCCTGTTTCGATGCCACAAATGTCATGAAACAAGACATTTGGCAAGAAACTGCCCAAACTTTGTTCCCTCAACAACTGGAAGAAGGAAGTGGGTTAGGCTCCAAAGGCCCTGAGCTCCAAAGAAACTAATTTGAACACAACTTCAAACAAAAATCCTCTTAGGTCGGAGGGCACAGAACAACCATTGGATCAACCGAAAAGAGCAGGAGCAGTAGCAGTAGAAGGGCCTCCTCAACAGATGGAACAGCATCCGATCGCATCTCCCCCACCGGGTATGAAAAATTCTTCCCTTAGAAATCAATTGAATGATTTATCTTTGAATGACTCACCCACCCCTTCCACCATAACAAATTACTCGCCCACTCAGTCCTCCTCTATCCATTTCCACCTTCATTCAAGGGACGTTCCAATCCCTCAAAAACCAAAAATCCCTACAAAAGGACTAGGGGTAAATGCCAGGATCACATCCAAAGGGAAAGGGAGAGGAAGACCATCTCACCTCTCTACAGCCTAGAGCATGGCGCTCAAGGATCAGGTAAGTGGCAGACAAACAACCATTTTTCAGGGTGCTTAGAGCAGTGCAAACCCCAGATGGGGTTCCCAAATGAAATTTGTCTCCCTAAACTGCAAGGGTCTGACAAGCACCCATAAAAAGCTTGCCCTAAAAAGGATAATGGAGGTTCTATCACCAGAAGTCATCCTTCCACAAGAAACAATGGGTCCAGAGCTGGAAGTTGAAACTAGTTTAACATCACTTCTTCCACAATACTCTTTCACAATGCAAATTTCCATCAGCCACTTTAGAGGTCTAGCAATTGGATGGAAGAAAACAAGAATTTGGTGCACAAACTCAGGAGGTGCATGCTTATATCTAAATCAAACTCATTTTTTTCAAATTTCTTTGGGACTAGGAACTAGAACCAACTGCTATGCAGAACTCGTGACATTAAAATTACTTCTTTGTTTTGCCAATGAAAGAAATTGTAGATAGTTACAAGTATATGGTGACTCAATGGTGGTTATAAACTGGATGAATAAGATACAGAAATGTAGAACTGCTTCTCTCGATGCATTATTTGAAAATACAACCCATTCTCTCTCATTCTTTGAATCAATCTCTTTCACTCATGTTTACAGGGAGCGAAATAACGAGGCAAACAGGCTCTCGAAAAAGGGTCTGACATTGCAATGGGGTGAATGGAAAATTTTGGAAACACGAGACTCCAAGGCCACAGAATATCCACACAGGCCTTTTATAAATCCATCACTCTAAAACTTTTTGTAAATTTGATATATATTTTTAAAATCATAGCACAATATCAGTCTTTTATGAATGGATGCTTTACTGAATTGTTTATTTATTTCTTTTTTCTTCCATTGACTAACTTAATGTTTTAATGAATGAGTTAATGAATGGTTTTTTCAGATATTGAATGATTGAGTG
>LPNX010960325.1:91497-128205 GCA_001517045.1 Pseudotsuga menziesii | reverse complement strand
AATTGTATTTATTTAGATTGTTTTTGTTATTTTCATAAACAAACATAAATATATTTGATGGGTCCTAACATGAAACTATTGCAACAGGACAAAAAATGATGTTGAATGATGTTTTGAAAGGTAAATCATAAGAAGACAGTGTGAATATCTAGAAATCAAGGTATAAATATGTTTTATTTTGTTTGATTGAGCTGTGTATTGGGTATTTATGCATGTGCACACACATACATTTAGTTGATGATGATGATTACCATACATAGAGGAAAAAAACAATCACTAGAGGCAAGAATATAAACCATGTAAATGTTCTACAAGTGAGGCAGGGGTCTTTTGACATCCTTGACATTTCTACATTGTTAGTTTCATCATTAAACCAAAACTTTTGGAGTTGTTCCAAAACAAGAAAATTCTGCTTTGAAAAATCTATCTGTTGAAACAACCTGACAAGTGTTTATGAAGTGCACAGAGGCACTCAAAACATATTCCTGGTGAGAAAGAAGGTCATAGGGCTTTAGTATTTCACATTATGCACCTCTCCACTATTTGGATTTTTTTTCTCTAGTTTCTCTTCCAAGATAAATGCTTTCCAAAATGGCTTCAAACCCATTTTTCAATTTTCAACCACCCTTACTAAATTGCATCCCTAGCTACAAATATTTTTCCAGATCAATGTTGCAATTTTCATCTTGGGATATATCACTGACGGCCCACATATACACATATTGGAAATATTAGGGAAAATGTCAAGGAAAGAATTAGTAGGCATAAACTTGGACCTGAAAAAATTAGAAAATATCAGCAAGCATAATTTTGGAACTGAAAAACACAGAAAATACCAAAAACATCAGGAACAATAGAAAACTTTAATGCTCAATAAAGTTTTGGAAATATTGGGAGAAATTGGAGATATTTGCAACATTGTTCTAGATATTGATCTGATGCATCGGCGTGAAATATTTTTCATTGTAGACCTGTGTACATTCTTGGGTGTTAAGTTCAATCCCAATAATACCCACTCTCACAAACTAACAAAAACTTTCATTTAAACTCTACTTCTTGAACCAACTTAACTTAGAAACTACACTCCATGATTTCTTTTCTCCAATGTTTTGAGGTGGAATGTTGGATTCCCCAAAAATCTACTTTGAATAACCTTAAAAAAATTCCATTACATTTTAGGTTATGGGATAATGGTGGTATCACATTGGGATAACACCTCTTGTGGGATGCATGAGAACCTCAAAATCCTCCAACAAATCCATGCAACTGAAAAGTGTCACACATTTTTCTTCCTCAATATCTTTTCTACCAAGTGACTTGTTTTCATTTTTCTATATTTTCATAAGATACATACCGATGGATCTCAAGTGAGTTGACCCCTAAAATTTGAACGTGGGAACCTAAATTCATTCATACTATTTTTTTGTCATTACAAATTGACATTTAGAACTAGACATGACTTAGAGAAGTGATGGACTAAATACTGGCCTTAGGATGGAAAAATTGAACTCTAGGATTAAGACTCGGAAAATCAAAACAATAAACAATTCTTGTCACAAGAATTTAGTTGCATATGCATCCATTATAAATATGAGCTCAAAAATTAAAAATATTGGCATGAGTAAAAAATGTCAAAGGAATATCTTTTTGTCAGCTCAATACTAAGTATGTTGTTATATTTAGGCGTTTTCAGATTCTGCACAAAAAAAATTTAGGTATATGAGAGAAACCTTATATTTAGTATCCATAATCTTCTCCATGACAGTCACAGATCTAAAATCTTTTCATAAATCCCGAGCATTAGATTCCTCTTCAAGAACCTAACCATGCATTCATCAAATGCTTATTCATTTTGCATTGTTAAATTGCCATGGTTTGTTGGATTATGGACTCTAATCTAATCCACAGAGTCCTACATTTCCTTATTTTCCTATGTTGAATTTTGTCATGTTTGATCCATTTTGATAAGCAAAGTCTTAACTTTTTTTCCATGAGTCACTTCATGTACAGGTGAGATCCAGTCATTAACTTTTAAATCAATCTTTTCCAACAAGACCATACCCATCATCTATTCTTCCCCTAGATCCTTCACACATTTATGAAGAATGGGAAGCTCACGATCAAACTGGAACTTGTAGAAATATTATTTCAACAGTCTCTATGCCACCGTCCTTGTAATGCATATGATTCAATAGAATATTGTAGCTAAGATGGAAGGAACTATTCAAACGATCAACATTTCCTTTAACCACTAGTTTTGTAATGGATGTCTCCATTTATTGGATTGGTGAGGTATTCTTCATAGGACAAACTTCATTACTTTCAGCAGGTGATGATAGCATGGTCAAGTGGTGGGATGTCATAATCCAGGTATTGGAGTAATTATGTTTTGTTGATTTTCTTTTGAAATAACTTCTAAATTTTCAACACTGTAGAGCATATTGCCCACTAGTATTCACAGGTAAATTGATTCCTTTTTTGTGTTTATACATGAAGAGTTAGTAAATATAGAAGGGAATAAAGACTATGTTCATTGTGGTGCAGCAAGTCTATAGAGTGTTGGTTTATGGTGTGATTGGGATTTATGGTCATATGCATCTAGCTGGAGTCATTATTTGATTTAGTTTACTTTCTTTACAATTTTTCAAATGGATAGGTATACATGTTCATATGACCAAACAATACAACTATGCGACATGTGCAACTCAAATATTGCCTTGTAATTGAAGGTTTTTTTGCCACATAGATGTTTGTTTTTTAATACAAATGATGATTTTTCATTAGCATAAAAAGAAACCATTATATAAGATTTGTTTGGTATATACCTCGCTAGTTTATTTAAGTATTTTTTTTTCAAAAAATTGAGAAAATTGAGCTTTAAATATTTTCATGCACACACTTTATATGAAATGTATGCAATGTAGTCATGGAATGCTCTTGGACTATTAGCTTGGACTTCATCCCTTTGAGGCTACTAAACCTTAGTTGTGACTGTGTAAGAACTATCCTAGTGGGTTGTGACTGTGTATCCTTGTGGGTTGTGACTATGTAAGACCTATCCGAATGGCTTATGACCATGTAAGAACTATCCTAGTGGGATGTGAATGTGTATCCTAGTGGTATGTGATTGTGTAAGACCTATCCTAGTGATATGTGACCATGTAAGAACTATCCTAGTGGGATGTGAATGTGTATCCTAGTGGTATGTGATTGTGTAAGACCTATCCTAGTGATATGTGACCATGTAAGAACTATCCTAGTGGCTTCTAACTGTGTATCCTAGTGGGCTATGATATTCTAGTGGGTTGTGACTGTCTTGATCTCTCCTAGCTAGGATATGGACTATGATGTTCTCCCTCAACCTTAATATGAATTGTGGTAACCTATTATAAGTAGGTCAGGGATGATTTGACCTTACCTCTCTAGAACTGACTTGTTTGCATCCCATCTTAAGCTGAGTTGTGGTTGTGTTAAGCCATAAATGAAAAGGGTCTTCACACTTGGTGACTGAGAGATATTAAATGCATCTAAAATAATTGAACTAAATACATTTAGTGTGTCCCTCGATAGTGTCATTTTATCTCTCAAATTCCACATATCCTAATTGGATGTGTCTTTAACTACAACAAATATCACTTGTTGAAAACAAGATAGAATAGGAATTGAACACAGGATATATCTTTGGCCAATGGGTTGTTGTACCATTAAGCTTCACCCCTTTAAATACTAGGAATCCATAATGGTTTGTTTACAAGGTGTGGATTTCTATCTTAACAATTCACCTTCAAATAACACCCTAGCTCAGGTCTCCTTTCCATCACCAACCACTTCCCTGTGTTACCTTGTTGAAAATTGGACATGCTAGGAATCAAAGCTATGATCCACCATCGGTTGATAAACTGCTTTACCACTGAGGTTATTTCTCTTTTTGTGATGGGAATCCATGTTGGTTTCATATAAAGATGTGGATTGCTATCTCCAACACTATTGTCCTAGAAAATGTCTTAGAGTGAGATATCATGGTAGTAATGTTTGGGAGAAATGGGGAAATGCAGAATCTGAAATAGGGTTAAATGTGAATCATATAAAGAATAAAAAGAGAAAAAAGGGGGATAAGCCCATCGTAGACCCAGCCACTGAACACCTATCCTACACCTCGTCAACTTCAAATGTGAGATTAGATTCCACGAGGGACATGGGGACAGAAATGCCCCCTATTGCAAGCCAAGGGCCTTCAAGAATAGGAACCCCTCTCAGAGCTACAACACCTTCAACTAGGAGCCCTATTAATTCATGACCATCTACTCTAGGAAGATGTGTAGCACCAGTGGAGGCGGTAAAAAATTCTCAACTGGGCCTGAAAAACCATCACAAATTATCAGAGAAGCAAGTGCATGAGAGCACTAGAAGGGAAATTATGGCTCTAGGTGCACAATTTGGGAAAGTCAAATATCATGGGATGGGCTAGTAAAGAAGTTTAAGAGCAAGATGCTTCTAAATCACTCAAGACTAATGATATGGAACATGCTAAATTGAATGTCCTAGAGGCTCGGGTTACAGCATGGGAGGAGGCAGAGTAGGCTAAATACATGGCCATGTGATTCTCTTGTAAGCCTAAGAAAGTAATCTAAAAATAAAAGAAGAAGCTGAAATGAAGAGAATAGAGGTATACTCTCCCTACCTCCTAACTTTCATGTATCAGCTTATGAAAACCTTAGTTCTTTCGCAGTTATAATCGAACATTGTGAATGGTGGAAGATTTCATCCAATATGTAAGAATGGTCTTAGTACTAAATCTAGACAGGCTCAATCAATGGCTTCCTTTGCAACATGATAGTAGGGTAAGAGAATACTAGCAATAAGTGACCATAATCTAAAAAATATCAATAACATGACTAGCTGATTTTCCTTATAGTCTCGTCACTTGTGTACATACCTAGACTTGAGCACAATTTCATCAAATAATAATGTTATATAGGGTGCATTGCCTACTTCATCCCACTAAATCATACATATGCTTCAGAGTAAATTCATAGATGGATTCTTTTGTAACGTAATGGTAGGGTAAGATAATACTATCAACAAATAACCATGATCCCAAAAGTTATCAATAACTTGAGTTGTTTATTTTTCTCACTTCTAATCCATATTTTGAAGCTGTGCATATTAAAGCATGTGTCACAATAAATAGAGGCAGTGGTAGGTCTACTAGACGCACCTAAACTTATGCACCTTTTTATCCAATGGTGTTACCATATATACATACAACGTAAGACAAAAAAAGGACAAGTATACTTATTTCCCTTCGGGTGCATGCTGCAAATCTTGACCTAGCCACTTGGAGATCTATTCTCATAGTCGATGGATAGATACTCATAATTCTTAATAAACTTTTTCATGCGGATAACCTTTTTACTTGTTGGAGGCTATTAACACCTGTTTTGACATCTAGTGATATCATTTATTTCCTTGTTCTATGTGCATTCACTCTTTGTTAGCTTACTTTGGGTTTTTTTACGTTCAATTCGTGTTTGATTTCCATCAAATTGGATTATAGTTGTTTTGCGTAAAACTAAGGTTTCATTTGAAGGTTTTTTATTTTTCATTTTTACTTTTCTCTTTATTTGGCATAATCGATTAGTCTTAGGATCTTGGAATAGAGATAAGATTATGACTATGAGAGTAATTTAAAGTCACAGCCTAGCAAGATGAACCAAAACAAACAGTAGGCCTATGGCCTGTCAGTGTCATCAACATTGAGGCCAAAATAAATTTTTACTCTTTGCCATTATCCTGTAAATGTCGGGTTCAAAGCTTCATGTTCTCTACTTCCTATTCACCAAAAGGGATGAATGAATGGATCTACTCTAATTGGTTTCAAGCTTGGCTAGATGGATACGCAATGCCTTCCACTGGATGGATTCTCAACCAAGGAATGCTCTTATATCCTTGCAATGCTTCTCAAATAAACAAAATTGTTTACACCAATTCAAAACCAGTATCCCAAGAATGTTTCTCAACTAAGTTCCAACTCTGTTTATTGCATTATAATAGTTATAAATCTGCCCATTCAGAAAACCAACAGCTAATAAGATGCATGGCATTCTACAATTCAGAAATAGGCTGACAGTTAAACATTACACATGCATTATATATGGCTGGAGCTAATTGCAAAGACTTGATCACTCAAGTAGTTATGTATATAACGCTGGTTGTAGGTAGATAATTCCATGCAAATATTGAGACGAATTGCTTTAAGGAGTCACTTCCGTTAGCAACTGTATAATGAATGTGTAAACTTAGCACTTAATTAATAACTATTCCCCTATGCCATATGATGGTTGTGGCTAACTAGTTAAGCACACAAAATTTAAACAGAGCACCAAGTAAACCAACCATTCGTTAGTATTAGACTGTGAATTATATATATATAATGGGGCTTTGTTGTATGTAAAGCATACCGCACCAGGGATTGAAGATGTTTGGATACATAGCATGTTATTGCACAGTGCACTAGCTAATACATTAACCAAGAAAATAGAACAAATAAAAATTGGGCTGTAGATGCCAGCCAGTAAAGAAAAAGTGTTGTAGCTGATCCATTAATTAAATCAGCGATCAACCAGATTGATCTCAGTCACACATTCGACACCAGATTATTCTGGAAACCCAAATGGAAAACTAGCAATGGAAGGTTCTAATTATGCTTAGGAATTGTTAAAAAGGATGAGCTATACACTTTCATCAAAATTTCATGTATTCTTACTCACTGGTAGCAATTTACAGATTTCTCTGGTTCAGAGATGATCTTTGTTCTGTGTGAACATGTTAGGAATCCTCTTCATCCTTCAATCTTTGAGTAGATTGCTTCACTCCTAGTCCTCATTCCTCTGCTACTGCCCATCTTCTTCCCCAACATTATTTTTGTCCATATCCCTTTCATTGTCTTTGCATCAAGCAAGCATTGTTTATGATAATGTTACCTTGAAATGCCAACCATATGCCAACCATAGTGATTCATTTCACCTTCTTGTTAGCCTTTAGCCTTTAAGTTGATTGTTGACTTCAAACTTTTCCAAGGATTTTTTTCGTTACAAAGTTTGGAAGAGGGATTAATTCAGATCCATTTTGGATTACCAAATTCCAAATAAACTTATGAGACCCCCTTGTTGAAGTAGTTTATCCTATTGGGATGTGACTGTGTAACTCTTCTCTTACTGGTCCATGAGCTATTTGATGCCCTTAGGGTTGGGCCCCGACTTTGTAACCCTTCTCCTTCTAAGTTGTGAGTGTGCAGCTCTTATCTTTCTAGGTTTTTAACTCTTTGATTCCCTTAGGTTTGGGCCGTGACTATCTTGGTGACACTTATCTAGGTTGTCATTGTCCCATGACCTCTTGATTTGGGTCAACCTTCCTGTTGTTTCTTTTGAGCAGGTCATAACCTCCTTATGGAAACTAAGGGTTGAATAGTACCTTCTTACTGCTAGTCATGACCTTGTTGGCTTCCCAATTTTGACCCTTGACCTTGCCACTGCTCATTAGATCAGTCCGTGACTCTGTTGATGCTCATTGGAGTACTAGGCTGTCACCTTGTTGTTGTTCACTAAATTTAGTCATGAACCTAATGCCGTTATAAAGGATGGGAGTGACTTCTTTTTGGGTTTCTAAGGATGGATGTGATCTCCTTATGGACCACTAAAATAAATTGTGATCTTGTTGGACTATTTTTCGTGACCTTCTGTGGACTGCATGGAAAGGGATTGCAACCTTATTTAAACTGCTAAGTCTACCTTACCTTTGTCTTTCCTATTGCAACAAGTTAAATCCATTAAAGAGTGTCTCTACGTGTATGGATTAAGGATGTCAGATGCCTTTTTTCATTTGAAGGAGAATCTATCTTGCTTGATTTAGGACTATCCTAAAAGCCTACCATTTATTGCAACCTAACCTTTAACCTACTACAATCTATCTTTTATCTCTCTCGCAAGGTATGCCATATGATCCTTTGGTGACTTGTCCTTTCAATGACAATATGTTACCCTAAAAGTATCTGAGTATAAGGAACATCCAAACTAGATCTAAACCAACATTGTTATAATTCATTATCGTTGTTCTTTAGTTGTTAGTTTGTTTTACATGATACTATTTCTATTCTTATTGTTTAGTTTATGTACATTGCGATTGAAAAATTGTATCTCAAGGACCAACTTTAACATAATGACCATTGGACTGTCAAAGTTGAAAGAGACAAAAATTATGTTTTGAATTTATTACAACAATATTGTTCTGTATCTAGCTCTCTTTTAGTTTTGTGTTATGCATTAAAGTATAAAATTTTAATTATCTTATATCAAATCCTAACCTAACCCTGAATTTCAACAATTGTCTTAATTAGTTAAATATGTCTTTCTAATGTTCATTAGTTAATCTTTGGATTTTTTTTTTAAATTCCTCAATAGGTGTCGCTTTTCCGACGTGCTTCCAACACTCTGGTAAACACATCCGACAGCCGTGGCATCACTCCAACGCTTCCAGCCGTCGGATGACTGATGGCTCAAGTTTCGGTCCACGTCAGAAGGCCAACTCTTCTAGTGTCGGATGGCGTCAGTTAGCCGACACTTCCTGGATAAAAATACTGATGGCAGCGCCATTCTGTCCGTCAGATTATTGATGCTTTATGCAATTTGGATTGACACTTTGGAAGGAAATACGGTCGAATATGCGACACAATGGTCTATCGGATCTTCAACCCACATTAGTTGCATGTCGAAGATCCTATGTCACGCCACTGATGGAAAAAAAAGGTGTATGTGTCGAAAAGGTGACAGATAAGTGTTGAATTTCAGACATGCAAGGTGTCAGATTTTGGGGTAAATTTTTGTAGTGTTAGCTCTGATTCCATGTTAGATTTTTAACATTAAGCTAGTATAACATTAGGATCTTTAACTGAGAGAACAACAAGCACAACAATCAAACACAAGAGACAATGAACACAGTGTTTTTCCTCGGGGAAACCATAAATGGATAAACCCCTGCAACTTCCTCAGAGATAGAATCAACACCAAAAGTAAAACCCCAAAATAGTAAGATGATCTCCCGACAACAATAACCTTCTTTCTATCTAGCCCCAGTGTCTTCTCCTTCCTCAACTATGCACTACACTTGAGTGTGTATGAGTTGTGTACTAAATAGAGAGGCTAACTCTCTATTTATACTAATCCCGACATGACTAAAACCCTACTAGGGCTGACCTCTCTAGGAGAGTCTAATAACCCTAGTTCCCTAGAACTGTGGGGACTTTAACCCTTAGACAATAGGAGGGTTACCCACAATGACTTGACATGACTTGTTTACATTATAGATCTTCCCGATCGGAACATTGGGGCATGACATGACTCAAGTACATTACAAATACATCCCGAAATAAACATCGGGTTACAATACATAAGAAATACAAGTGAATACATTCCGCAGTTACATATACATCAACACCCATTCCTACCAAGATTCCCTCGGATATCCCAAAATTTGAAGGCAAAGTTGGTTTTTATCTAGGAGCTCATGTCACTACTTTCCATTTGTGGTGCTCTTCCAACTCACTAAATGATAATACAATTCGATTGAGGCTGTTCCAAAGAACTCTAGCCAGTACTGCAGCAAAATGGTATATTAAACTGCCTTCTGTTGCGTTTCACAGTTTTTGGGACTTGGCTAATGTATTCCTTAGTCACTTCCAACTTCCTGTCCGATATGATTCTGGGACAAACTTGTTGTCTACCTTTCGATAGGGAAATCCCACTCATATTTCGGATCACATCCAAGAGAGGAGAATACGAAAGAACCTTATCAAAGCCACTATTCCTCCTGAGTTTTTATTAGAATGGTTCCTCAAATCTGTATTGTCGTATATATCTAAGGATGTATCTACTTCAGGAGTGACCAATGAGGAAGAGGCTATCCTTAGAGACTAGCAGCTAGATTTGATATATTCTCAGTCTGTGATTTTATATGAAATCATCCCTGATGCACCGAGGCCAGCGCACAATGTGGAGAAACCTAAGCTTGGACACCATGCCGATGGTGTGGTTGGTTTAGTGAAATCTCCCACTGTAGAGTCTTTGGATAAACAGCTCCATGAGTTATCTGTCAAAAATTCTACGGTGGAGGTAGAAAAGGCTGCCCCCTCACCCCAGAATGCAAATGTTTTTGCACAATCCTCTCAAAAGGGCAATCAGCAGCCCAGTGGGAAAAAGAAGAAAGGGAAAAAAGGTGAGGGAAACCAAAACAAGAAAAAGTCCACAAACAATGCTGATGGGGGGGGAAAAGAAAAGAATAAGGTGAAATTCCCATGTAAGTTGTGCCATGAAGATCACCTGATCCATCAATGTCCCCATATGGAACAAGCTAAGAGGCTGTTAAAAGGCCAACAACTGGCTGTCCTGAAGGATCCTTTTCCCCAAGGGCAGAACTCTGCTTCAGCTTCAAATGTAGCAGGGGGCACCCCAAATGCTCTTGACCCTAATTATATCAACATTGTTTGATCCCAGACTTTACTCCAGAATAGGAACAAGAATTACTAAACAGAGGCTTCGAAGAAGGCTAAGTCGATAGGTGAAACTTCCAACCCTCTCACGATTGAGAAACTTGCCGAACCTATGCCCAAGATACCGAAAGGTGTCTTCAAGAAAACCTTGCACAATCCCAATGCTAGGGTTGCAGCAAACTACTCCGTAGTTGAATATTTATCCCAGACTCCTTGTGTGATGTCCTCTTTAGAGGTGTTACAGAGTTGTCCCGCCCAGCGAGATGTACTCTTAGCAACGTTAGGCAGTATGGACTCATCGAGCCTCATGGCGAAGTTTAATTTGTCTGATGTCAAAATTCGCTTGCCATATCATGTATCCTTATTGATAGATTTCATCCATGGAAGAAAAACCATTAGAAGGGCAGTTGTCGACGAGGGTGCTTCTACATGTGTCATGTCCCTGTCTTGTTGGAAAGCTCTTGGATCTCTAGAGCTGGTTCCCTCAAACACCCTACTTACTGCTTTTGATGAAAGGTCATTTTGTCCACATGGTATCCTACCAGCTTTTGAAATTAAGTTGGCAGGGACAGCAGTGTCTGTTGAGGTAAAGGTGATTGATGCACCTTTGGATTATAACTTCCTCTTGAGGAGAAGTTGGACTTACGCCATGCCAGCTATTGCATCGGCCGTATTTCAGGTATTAGTGTTTCCACAAGAAGGGAAGTATGTTACTAACCAACTCATTTTTAATCAAAAATACCACATAGAAACTAACAAGTCGACCGTACCATTGGTTGATTAGGTTAAACCTGCTTCAGAGAGCTTAGGGGATGGAATGTATGCATCATTGATGGGCACATTTAATATTCCAGCTCCAATTAATTATCTAGGTTCTACTAGTGTAGGGACGTCTATAGCAACGCTTGTTGATAGAATCATTTAGGATAGTCTCTACTTCTTCCTGGGTAAGACATCGACCCAAAACGGAATCCGCCCTCCTATGATATAAAGTATCTCCAATAATGAGGTATTTTTTGGCATGTACGCATAGTTTGCATCGTTATTCCCGTGAGAATGTAGCAAGGTACTTCAAAGTCTGGAGATAGAAAAGTATATCTCCGTACCAGGGATCAGAGGTGGAAATCAAAAAGATATGCTCATATCGGAATGAGTCTTCTTCAATGGCTACATCTTCCTCTACCAAAAATTCTGCAATTAGCTCAGCAAAAACTAATTATTTCTTGGATTTGGTGGATTAGAAATCTAAGTCAAAATCTTGAAGAATGACTATCCATTTATTGAATTTTCCTCCAACTATCCATCTGGACAAAACATATTGGAAAGGATTAACATCCACCACTACCGTCATGGTCCTCAGTAAGATGTAGTGACACAAACTCTTAACAGCATGCACAGCTTCCAAGGCCAACTTCTCGACGTGGGAATACCTAAGTTTAGGACCAGCTAAAGCACGACTGAGATAGTAGATGACATGCTCTTGGAGATTATTGTCCTCCTAAACTAGTACTACCCCTATGATCGACTCAGATGTGGCTAGATACAATATAAAATCATGAGAGTAATCTGGCGGGCATAATAACGGTGCCGACAACAAAGATTTCTTTAATTCCTCAAATGCAAGTTGTGTGATTTCATCCCATACAAATGGGGTGTCCTGTTTCAACAGGCGCATCAAACCTTTAGTAATCTTAGCTTAATTTATGATAAAACATCGAAGGAATTTGGACTTCCCTTGTAGGATTTGAAGATACCTGATAGATTGAGGAGGAGGAAGATTTACGATGGCCTCAAATTTCAAAGGATCCACCTGAATGCCTTTGTTGGAAACAATGAATCCGAGCAGTCTCCCTGACTCGACACAGAAAATGCACTTGTGGGGATTCAAGCGAATTTTGTAGTATCTGCATCATTCAAAAATCAAACGGAAATGATCTGGGTGATCGATCCTCTTACGAGAATGTGCTGGAAGATCATCAAGGTAGGGTTTGACAATGGCTTTAATGTCATGAAAGGAAAAATTCATTGCCCACTGAAAGGTTTCCCCTGCATTTTTTGATCCAGAGGGCATTTTCTTGTATGCAAAGGTACCCCAAGGACAAATAAAATTTGTTTTATGTTGGTCTTCCAGTTTAATTTGGATTTGATTATACCCGGAGAAACCATCCATAAACGAAAAGACTTCACTTCCTGCAGAGGCATCAATAATTTGATCTATGAATGGCATGGGGTAGTTGTCCTTGGGACAAGATTTGTTTAGATCCTGAAATTCAGTACAAATGTGTATAGTTCCTTTCTTTTTGTCAACAGGAACAGGTTTGGATACCCATTCTGTCAAAGCTATCGGGTAAATGAAACTGACTTTCAACAGTTTCTCAACTTCAGCCTTAACCACTGCCGCTTTACACGGATGGACGGGTCTCAACTTTTGTCTAATGGGTATAGCATCAGGGTAAGTTTGGATTTCATGCTCATGTACTAATGCCTCTATGCCTAGCATATCCTCATATGACCAAGCAAATGCGTCGCGGAATTCCTTAAACAAGGCTGTATAGATCGCAATCTCCTTCAGAGATTAGTTCACGCCAATGTATACATTTTGCACAATGTTTGGTTTTGTAGTGATGTTGATCGGAATCATAGAGGAAATGGTTTTCCATATTCCCCTCAGCAAATATTCCTTCCCTTGGTAAGGGATTAATAAGTGTATCAATATCACCTACCAATCTCATATGGAACTCCTGTTTCTCAATTCTGCTTAACTCTGGAAGAAAATAGGATCGATGGTGAAGATCCTTGCAGATCTCATCTCGTCCACACATGGCTTCCAGAATGGCTTCATCTGAAGGCAAAACCATATCTAAGTAGTCTCTAGAATGCAAAGAATTCACTACCCAAGCGGGCAGATAGGCTTCTTCTGGTTCCTCTCAGACTGTGAGAGGGACCGGAATGGGATCAACAACGGTATGAATGATAGCTTGATAAGCTTCTTTCGTTGTTGATAAGGGCGCTTCAGGTTCATGGTGGGAAGGAATAACCCAAGGATCTTTTCTCTCCACCAGCATAACCCATGTACATCAGCGTATGTAGGTTTCCTTTGAGCAACTCGCGTGTCATACGCGGGCTGCCTATATCAATAGTCGCATACACCTTAGTTCGACGTTAAAAAATATTAAATGTGATTAATTGAGATTAGTTGGGCCCTAATCATTAACTATCCCAACTGTTTCAACCACCCCAACCTTTGAAATCACTCTATTTCCCAAAGTATAAATAGAGGCCTTGAGGAGGGAATTAATGAATAAAGATTGGAGAGAAAATTTATTATGGTGGTATATCTTCAGAAGTCTTGGAGAAGAAGAACTCAGAGCTCTTTGGTTGCAGAGGAGTCCTTGTCTCAGAAGCTGGGTTGTACTCTTATCTCATTCACTGATTGTTAATAAAGAGAATTATTCTTCCAACATTGTGTTGAGTCTATTTCATGTATCATGGTTAATGAATATATTTGATTATGTATTTGATATATTGGTTATCTAACCTCTTATATATACATGCATGAGATATTAATTGGATAATTTACTCTTTACAGGTGAAAGAGGTGCATCCCTAGAAGCTTTGGAGAGAAGAGGAGCGGGAGAAGATCAAGCTTGGATCAACCGTCGGTAATCAGGTAAGTCAAGACTTTCTTCCTATTCCCTTTCTATTCTCTAGTAAAGCTTATTTTCTGCAAGGTTAGTAGTAAGTTGGTAACCCCAGACCCTAGGTTACAAGGGTGCTTAATCCTGAACAACAAGGCCTTCTTCCTCGTTTTCCTCATCTGAGTTATCTTATTGTACTTAGTTATCCTCTTGTCAAAGTTTCCCTTCTCATACTGGAACACACCATTCTTTCGACCATTCATTAATATTTTATTCAAATTCCTCCTTTGTTATCATAAAATTGGTTGGTAGTTTTTGACATTATAAATGTTGTCATGGCTGTATGTAAATATGGTGCGGGCCAATCTCAAATTTAACAACAGGGCAAAATTGTTGAACAGTGGCATCATCTAACCTGTACATGTTCTTCACATGGTGTCGTATAGCCTCCCCGTGCATAAATATTTTGACATTGTTCTGTTTCTGTCGGTCCTTTATGTCCTTCTCAAACCAAAGGTTCTGATATATTGCTCCTTTACAAGCCACTAGCAGGTCGAGCCGTTGATAATCTTGTGGGTCGGACCATGCTACAAATGAAATTAACATTAACAACCATGAATAATGAAATGTCCTACCCTTTTCTTGTGCATCAATGGCATCTTGTACGAGCTCGTCCAACAAGAATTGACACCAATTGACCTGAGCTCCAACGGCACAAAGTTCTACAAACGAAATCGCTCCCGTGGTACACTGGTCCGGGCGCATTTTGCAGAGTAACTTAGAGGCCAATACCTTGGTAGCAAAGTGAACAGTGGGGTTGTTAATGTAGGGAATCATAAGTCCCCTTTTGCTTCTTAGTACATGATACTTTTTCTTCATCCGTGTAGATATTGCAGCCTTTTGAAAAAAATTTAGCAGTGGTGTTGGGTCCATTACGACGGATGATAGGCCTGTGATGGTGGAAATCAACTAAAAATATACAAGGATAGGTTTTCCTAACCATAGAACCCCTCCATGAAAAAATAGAAGTAATTTCTTGACACAGGTGTTTATTTGTGTACTTCGCCTAAAATGTGGCATATATAGCAGTGATAATATGCCAGACTATTCCAATCCCTTAACCCATTCCTTTGCAACAAATCGTTGAGGTGCCTCAGGTGTGTCCTGCACAATTTCCATGCAGTGTTGGTGGTCCAGGTCTATTTGTGGCTTCGTATCATGATCAGCATAAGATATATTTTCCACCTTGGGAAAAATGTCTTTCAATACCTTCACTCCTTTAGGTATTAGTGGCACTATTAGCGGGGTCCTTACACTTTTCGGAATTGTAAATTTCGGTGCATCTTTGCGTCTGGGTGAGACATAGGGTGGCACCAAATTTATTGTTTAAAAATCCTCTTCTATAGTTGGGGTTGGTGCTGGAGGTGTTGATGCTCTTCCCTTTCATTTTCTATTACTGGTGTGTTTTCCTTGCTTTATCACCAACGAACCTGGTCTTTCTTTTCCAGCTAGGTTACTGGTATTTGGATGTACTCCTACATTAGTCTGTATATTGGTGGGGGTCGTCTACGCTAGGATGTAACTAGTGGTATCCTCCATAATAGGGGTAGGTATACATGCTTGGATTCAACCGTGCTTGTTGTAGAAATGGAGATGACCATACTACAACCCCACTAGTACAATGCTCAGGTTCAGAAGTAGTAGTAGTGTTCTTATTTTGTATACACGGAACATATTATTGGTGGAAAAGCTTGGTAAAATACTTTAACTTACACTAATCGTTCCTCACACATGTGATAAATTAATCAGAAAGGAATACGTCCTTTCATGTGCATGGGCATACCGTGGGCTCGTTGATTGAAGCTTTTTATGTTATTCCAACACTAACCTGTCACTTTAAATGGTAGTTATTTTTATAAAGTGGGATAATACCAAAAATATCATTTTCATTCCCCCTTTTGTTTAGGTCGTATCAAGCAGGGTAATGTGTATCTTCACACGTATGAACTCCTTCCAATGTGCATATTCCTTCTGACGCATGGATATTATGGTGAATGGGTCATTATCGTCTATATGTCCCATGATTTTATAACACTCAATATAGTTGTGTATAGTCATGTTACATTGATAGAAATTTGTGTCTGCGACCGAGATTTCTTCAAATATATTCTCCTTTAGTACCTGTAACACAACATCAAATGTCGGGTGTTCACTTGCGAACTCAAATGTCTGGGTGAAGCTTCTTATAGATAAGCTTTCCCATTCAACAGTTCATCCTCTCATCTCTACTAATGCATACCAACTTCTTGGTACAATTTCCAAAGTGTGGATGAATCAGTGAACCCATTCTTGTCACGGATACTCTTTCCAATTTCTACGACAATGCTCAATATGTTTGATGGGATATGTTAGTCCTGTATATTTTTTATCTCTTCCCCAAATATGATCTCCATTAATCTTATACATTTTTTACTTTTGGAGATAGACTGTTTGTGTGTACCCCACCATCGAACGGGCATAGCTTTCAACACATAGTCCAAAGCAGACAATTGGTGTGATTTTGTGACTTTTTCTTCAAATTTTCCGAAAAAAGATGCAAGGTTAGGTAATCCTTCATATGTAGGAAGTGCACTAATTACTTCAGCTCCTACCCTTTGGATATATCTTGTGATTCTTGCACATCTTTGCATGGAGACTTCATGTAGCCTGTTCTTCCAATTTTCTAGGGCCTTTCCTGATTCGAACGTGCACGAGCTTACACTCCACCAACTCAATTTTCCATCAGTTGTTGGATTTATATAATCTTCTTTTTAAGAAATTATATTACACAATTGATCTAGATAATTTTATTTCCCTTCGCTATGTACAAGATCGACATATCTCTGTCCTTCGAGAGGATCAATTGGCGCAACCACTCTATTTCCGAATCTTCGAAAGATAAGATCTTTTTCTAGAAGTTTATAATAGTTTGGTTATCTATTTCCCAATAAATTCCTAGAAGTGCAGGATATGGATGTGTGTCATCGACAATGTCAATAAATTCGAATTCAACATATGTTCTTAATCCTTCGACTTCCATAGGCACTTGAGTTATTCTACCGATTGGTAGAACCTTTAACTGGTTCGCAAGCCTTAGTTGAATAGAAGACCAGTCCAGTTGTGGCTTATTCCTTCTCTCACATGTTTGTCTTGTCAATATGTTGGCAACTGAGCCAAAATCTAATCTGATATAATCCATATCATAATCTCCGATATGTGCAGCCATTTGCAATTCTTGGCCTATCTTTACTTTTTCCCCGATATGATTAACTATTTTTTCAAGTCGCATATCTTCTGGGGTTTCTTCTATGAGTGTTGTCAGTTCTGCAACAACATCTTTATCATTGATTAGTGTTAAACAAATTTTTAAAAATACTTTAAGCTTACTAACATTTTTCATTGGCAGATTCATGATTAGTTGTTCAAATCGTTCGGGCATAGCATTGACTTGTCCAGATGTCAACGGTTTATTAATATCAACAAATTCTGGTCGCACCTCCAAGAATACTTCTTTCTCATATTGGACATCTAGGGGAGCTTTCTTTTGTGCCGTAGTTATTACTTGCGGTTGTCCTTGCTATGTATTTTGGTCTGCTCCTGTCGCAACACCTCCTCTTGACACACTATAACAATGTGAGGTTCTCTTGGTTCAGCAGAAATCATATGAATATTCTAATTGAGATTTGGATTTTGATTCTACACCAGGTTGGGATTTACGACAGTTCTATCCTGCTATTTCACTATAAGTTGCGGACACTATTCAACAGTGTGATCAAATGCTTTACAATATGTACAATTTTTGTAGGACTTTGACAATATCGGGAAAAATGTCATGGCTACCCACAATTATAACATATGACTTGGACTCTTCCTCGACCAAATCCTCCTCCTTGTTGTTGTCCTTGATCTCTAACGTTTCCACTCCCCCTTTATGGAGGGTATTGTTGTTGTTGAGGATATTGATTTTGTTGGTATTTCGATTGAGGATATTGCAATTGTTGATATTGTGTAGGCTGATACTAAGGCTATGCTCATCTAGCTTTCATTTGCTCATCATTTTCCATTAAGTAGGTGTCCATCATCTTTTCTTGTAGTAGATGAAATGCTATGCAGTCTTTTTCATCATGACCTACTCATCTACAAAATTTACAATACATACTAGCTAGTGTGCTTACAATATTATGTAAGTACAGAAATTATTCGAACTTGTGGCCCCTATTCTGGCATATTCTACACTAAGGAATTCCTTGGGTGTTTAATTGGTTCAACGTACATGCTGCGACATAGTTCATGAGCGTCAGGAAATTGTCTTTATGGTGTTCGTTTTTTCGACATCTTGTACACCATAGTTATTCATGAACTTCCTTTCCTCATTTAGTGTCCTAGAGCTGCATCGTAATATTTCCCAGCTGCGAATGAATTTGCATCATTCTTGAGCCAGTGTCTTCAACCGGCAAGGCTTCTAATTCCATTGCTATTTCCAGAGCCTTTATCTACAAAACAATTTTTTGTTGCATCAAATAGGTTCGTATATGTGGTAACAAGGCAGAAATAAACCATTCCTTTTGTTGCACATCCGACATTTGGAAATTCACTTTATCCATCAATGTATTAAATCTTTGATCAAACTCCCAAATAGATTATGTTGGTGTTGAATTATTGTAACTTTGAAGTGTATTTACCCCGATGTTCCTATCAGGAGAATCATGTGTATTTTATTGTACCCTGGTGTTCCTATCGGTAGAATCATTTGTATTTCAATGTACCCTGATGTTCCTATCGGGAGAACTACTAAGAGTCATGAGGAAGTCCCCTCCTTTGTAATTTAGGGGGCAAAGTCCCCACAGCTGTGGGGAACTAGTTTCTCCCTAGAGAAGTTCACCCAATCAAGTACACTGGGGCCGACATAGTTGAGTTTAATGTCAAGTGAACGAAAGAATATAAATAAAGGGAGGCACTCCTCATTTGAGACACAGACACTCACTTGTGCATAGCACATGGAGAGAGAGAGAGAGACATATCTATTGGAGGACGGTGCACCTGTTTTTGGGTCTTGTCTTTTATCTTTTATACATCTTATACAGAGGAAGTTTTTGTTGGGTTTTCTTCCCCATGAGGGTTTCCCAGGATAAGTCTTTGTGTTATTTTTGTGTGGTTGTGCTTGTCTATCTTTCAGTGATATTTTGGCTTATGGTTATGTTGTTATGATGCTAAATGTTATAAGATATGATATAACCATAAAAACGTAACATGGTATTAGATCCACCCTGAAAGAATTCATTGTGGAGCTGAAACAATGCTACAGCTACAGCTATTGAAGATTATGGTTTCATGCTTGAAAACCCTAAAATACTAAAACTAGTAGTTTTGGTAGATTCACTATATCTCGATATTGGAGAAGGATCAGGAGCTGAAACTTTCACAGGCTAAAGATAAATTCCTGATGTACACTGTGTAAACATTGTAGCCTTGAATTTTCTATATTCTGGGAGATATGATTCCTCCAAGTTAGGGTTCCAGCCTGTATCTCCTCAAATAAATTAGACTTGGACAATTTATTTTTATGTAGTGATAGGAAGTCAAAAACATTGTTTTTAACTTTTAAGGTTCATTGTGAGAGATTTTGGTATTTTTTAGTGTGAAACACTTTGGAATCTATTTTTCTAATAAAAAATCAAAGCTCAGGTTTCAGTGGCTTAGGAAAACATCTCAATTGTTCATTAGCCACTGAAAAGCCTAGTTTTTGGCAGCTTAAAAATTAAATTCACGACTATTTTAGCCACCGAAATCATAGGGAAGTTAAAATGGTTAGAATTTCTTTCACATTCAGCAACTGTCAGCATAAAAGTGCTATCATTAAACCATTAGCCACCGAAAAGACAGGATCGGCAGTCAATCATGATTTGGTAAGAAGTGTTTTTATGAAATTGGGGTGACCTATCTAATCCCAAACCCTCTTTTCCCTACACCTGTCCCATATCTGTGATCAAATTACCACGAGAATTGTATTTCTAGTTCAAATGATCACGTTCCATGCACTTTCTAGTTTGCGGGTCTCATCAGCTAAACCATTACCCTTTTCAAATCGCAATTGCCAACTAAATCCCTCAAAATCAGGACATCCCCTTAATTCATTCCTCATTCCTTGAGTGTGTTCTCACTGAACCAACCTTCCCTAATCCCGCGCTATTATTTTCTTCTCCAAAGTTCAAATTTTCAAATTGCAGGTGCAGAAGGAATAGTCCAGAAAATGAAGAGAGGAGGACCTGCCCTAAGGAAAGAACTTGGTGATATCAGCTGCCTGGAATCACACCAAGAGATATGTCAGTTGTTCAAAGACGTAGGCTGTTACAGGTTTTGTGAAAAAATTCAAGGATTTCATCAGCAAGTAGTAGAAGCCTTTGCTCTCACGTTTGATGGCACAAAAGTAGTAATTGGCAGGGAAGAATTCTAGGTGGATGAAGCTCTTATAGCTGAAGTGACAGAGTTTCCAAGGACTGGAGAAAATTGGTTTAAGACCACTGTCACAAAGAATGTTGAATTTAGGTCTTACCTGAAACCTGAGCACAAAATTATTGTATGGAAGAAGAGCATCCCCACATCATGTCTGGAGGAAAAATGGCAGTACCTGTTGAAGTCAATTCTAGTCTACATAACCTGTGAAGGTAGATACAATAGGGTAATGAACTATCACTTCAAATTAATGGATCACTTCACTAGCAGGAGCCCCTTGAACCAGCCTTTTTGCCTCTTCAAAATATTGACTAATATGGCTCATCAAGTAAGAGCCAAGCCAACCAAAATTGCAGGCATATTATCCCATCATGGCTTAATCAAGATAATTGTCTCTGAGCTGCTGCAAAGGAGGAACGTTGCCTGGACATACTTCCTGCTCTAGAATGAATTTGAAATAGAGCTACAACCAGAGGACAAAAAGAGGTATTCTTCAAAGAATTCTTCCACTCCCAGAAGTGGAAAGAGGAAGAGGAGAGCCATCTCTCCAATTGCAATTGACCAAACCTCTCCAGATTCTAAGAATAATAAGGCCAAAAGGAATCTAGACTTCAGTGAGAAGACAGAGAAAGACATTAGAGGAACTTTCAATTTAAAATGGGCCTTCCGAAAATAATACAAATTCCATGTCATCATGTATTAGCCAATCAAAATGCTTTAAAATTAAAAAACGGAACACCTCTTAAACAAGTTTTTAATATAAATTTGGGGATAGGTATCATAAAAAAAACTACTTTTTTTGTTTGTATTTTTGACATATCTCCCTATGTTTTTACTCAAATTTTGATCAGGAGAGCTCGTTGGATGCATAATCAAATTCTACATCCAACGAGTACCCACTTGACATACTTTTGATAGGCCCCTCTACCCCAAAAACAGGAAATACCTGAAAAAACATGATGATGATGTCATCATCATGTTTTTTCAGGTATTTATTGTTTTTGGGGTAGCCGGGCCTGTCAAAAGTATGTCGAGTGGGTACTCGTTGGATGCAGAATTTAATGATGCATCCAACGAGCTCTCCCGATTTAAATTTGAGTAAAAACACACAGAGATATGTTGAAAATACGAACAAAAAAAGTAGTTTTTTCCTTTCTTCCTCCAAAATTAATAAATATTATTTTATTATTTTAACTATTATTTTATTAATTTTCCTTATGAGGCCCATTTTGAGTTGAAATTTCCTCTAATGGGAGGCCTCTTTATAAGACAAAAATGTCCTCAACCTTCCATACACTAATTCTAAGGATGAAGAAGAGCAGGGAGCCGACCTAGCCAATCAGGTTGTAGTAGGGCATGAGGATCTTCCCTCGCCTACACCAAAGGATGATCAAGGTAAAAAAGTGGTAGAGGCTTCATCTAGCAAGCCAGAGGAACCCCGATCCCAGAAGATCAACCAGATGTTAAGGCATGTGTATGAACTAGAAGTTCTGGGGAGAGAAATTAAAAGAACAAATGGAAGATTAACAAAATAAATACTAAATTGTATGATTCTCTCCAAGAGCTAAAAAGGAAGTATACCAAGCTGGAAGAAATCAATCTCAGGTTAATGAAGGACAACACCATGCTCTACAGGAAAATCACGCTGTCAAAAATGCAAACAAAGGATTCAAACCCTCAGTCTCAAGCACATCATAGGCTGGAAACCCTAGCAGAGTTAACCATGAATCTTTATGATTCAAGGGCAACCTGTAATTGTACCACCACCCCAAACCCTATCCAAGTTGCAGAGACAGCTGAGGAACAACATTGAGGCTTTAAAGCATTAGGGTAAAGCATGATGGTTGCAATTTTGGTTAAATATTAAAACAGGCTTTTCGGTGGCTTAGGCAAACACTTCAACTGTTCATTAGCCATCAAAAACAGAGCTTTCTGTAGCTAACAGGATCGAATTTTACCTCGACTAGCCATCGAAAGTGCAAACAGGGCAGAGAAGCATATTTTTGCACAAGTCTAACTTTTGTTGATCCAAGCACCTCGAGGATGATTTATAATGCTAGATAAAAATTAAGGGCATCATTATTAAGGTTTTTTTCAGTTTTGTAGGTGCCAGCGAGATGAATAAGATCACATTTCCTGCCTACTTTGGTAAAAGGTGACTTTCCTACCAAATGGCAAGTTCGAATTCTCCTTCAGTTTCTATTGCAGCTATCAAAGAGTTCGAAGATCAGGAACATTTTGGCGATATGGATATTGACCATCAAAATACGATCTTTTACTATTTTATAGCAAATATTTATGACTGTCTATTTTTAGTAAATTCGATCCAGTTTTCAGGATCTAGAATAATTTTGTAAAGGCTATAAAGCATGTAAATTCTGTAGAACAAAAGGTTCAAATTTTGGAGACTTTTTCATACCTTGTAAGCTCAAGCTTCTCATTTTGAGATCAGTAATACAAGATTATTTTGCCATTACTTGTTCATATCTTCATCTTCTTGTCTATTCTTTTACTTGCACCTAAATGTCAAATTCATGATTCTGTTTGTCTGATGTTTGATAACTGTCAACTTGTCAATGCATCCATAAACTACAATTTGCAAGTATTTTACTTGGTTTATCTGGCCATTCATATATACTTTGTGTGTATGTTTCTGCTAGAAAATTAAGTGTTCTTCGTACATTCATGTATCTATATCTCTCTGAACAGTGATAGTTAAAAGCCTTGTTAATTTGGTTATGTTTATGCATGTCTTGAGTGAGTGAGGTTTGATTGAGTCATCTGACTTGATCCATTTGAGTGAAATATTAAGATAAAATTAAGTTACCATGCATCTTCAAGTTACAGCCTAGAAGAGTTTTTTGGAGAGCTAACAAATTGGTGTCGTTGCTGTGGAAAGAGACTAAATCTCAGCTTCCCTGGGAGACGACATAGATTGCACTCTAATGATAGACAAAGTGTGGACATCATTCTAGTTGTAATCATCTATCTGGCGACTCCATTGGAATAAGGTGGATTTGAGAAGACCAAGTACCAGAACAAATCCATGGAGGCCACCAGTGACACCTGTTTCATATCCTGAACAGATTATAAGGAGAGGAAGAGCTTTGCAAAGACATACTTCCATATCTGCAAGGGGAACTACATCAAGTACTTCTAGAGGTACTTATTATATTGTATCAAATAGACCTCCCATTAAATATTCTTCTATTGAAGCATCTATTTCTCATAAAATTATAAATGAATCAGAAAATATGAAAGCTGAGGAATCTTCAAACACTTCTGCTTTTGTAGATCTGATTCCTGGAAACACCACTGGGGTAAATCTACCACCTATACCTCCTCATCTACCACCCACACCAGCAACATCTTCTTCTACTCCTTCCATACCCACATACAATATGGTTGCCCCTCTGACTAAGATGGAATTGATCCTCGTTGCCATATATGCCCCTTTAAACTTACCTAACCCCCTTTCTGCTATGCCTACTAGAGATTATCTAAAATATATGCCTAAGTTTACTGGGGAGGGAGATTTTACAGCTGAAGAACATTTAGAGGCATTTTACAGTTATGCTAAGAATATAAACATTTAATAAGAGGATGTGTGGACTAAGGTGTTTATGCAGAGCTTAGATGGTCATGCTAGGAAATGGTTCAAAGAGTTACCTGTTGGATCAGTAGCTGGCATTGAAGCTCTAGATGACATATTTTTGAAGCATTAGGGAGAAAGAAGAGACCACCTTTACTATATCACGGAGTTTAGCAATTTGAGGAGAGAGAATGGTGAGTCTGTTTCAAATTTCACAAAAATATTTAACAAAATGTTCAGCAAGATCCCTGCTGAGATCAAACCTACAGAGACTTCAACCAAAATCACTTATGCAAATGCTTTTGACTCCGAGTTCTATCTTCTTCTTAGAGAAAGAAGATCTGCTTCTTTATCACTCATGCAAGATTTTTCCCTTGAAGTTTAGTCTAATAGTGTTGCATCTTAGAAACTTAAGGGAAAAGTGGACAGGAAGAAGCAATCTTCATATCTTTCTTCATCAGAAACCAAAATGGAAAAAATGGCCAAGATGTTGGACAGCTTAACAGCTGAAATGTCTAAACTTAAATATTGAGGTCAACTACCTGTAAGAGGTAAAGGGCCAAATGACTTTGCTCCCAAAAACCCTAATAGTTTCCCTTACAGAAGAAATAACCCACGGGCTCAAATCCTCAAAAGGGATAGGAATCTAGCTGAGGAAGAAAGAATCAGAGCTCCTTTCCAAAATGATTTGCTAGAAGAAGAACAAGATTTCACGCAGGGAGAAGGAGAAGCAGAAGACATTATCAATTGCGTGAAAGATGAATTTGATCCCTCTTTCTTGACACAAGAAGATTATGAGGAATCCCTCATGAATGAGCAGATCATTGAAGAATCCTTGCATCAGGTAGATGATAAAGGAGGTTACAATTTGAGGTCCAAGCCTGCTTCTCCAAAACCTTTGATTGTTACTCTTGTAAAGAAAAATCTTGTCCCTACAAGACAGTCTGCTGCTCCTACAAAAAATATTGTTGTGCCTTCAAAACAGTAGCAAAGGCCATTGCAACCATCAGTCCATGATCAAATCCAGCTTAAAACTCCACCGCAAGAGGTAAGAACTTATAACAAATTGTATTATTCTTTCAATCTTGAATCAGAAATTCAGAAACTATAAATCCCTTTTCCCTTGATAGAGCTTATGAAGAATGATTCCTTCAAGTCATCTATACTAAAATCTCTTCAACCAAAGATACCTGTAGATGTTGAATTTGTGAATTTGCAAGATGATAAGCCCATATTAACCCTAGGTCCTATGGTTGAAGAACTAGATGAGTCATGTCCACCCTTCTATATATCTTTGAACGTCCATGACAAGATCCTTCACAATTGTTTGTTGGACTCAGGAGCATCCCACAATCTTATGCCAAAAGCAGTGATGGATGAGCTTGGGCTCAACATCACCAAACCTTACCATGATCTTTTCTATTTTGACTCTAGGAAGGTTAAATGCCTAGGCCTCATAAAAGAACTTGCCATAAACCTCTCCCGGCTTCCTTCAAAAAGCATAGTGATGGATGTAGTAGTTGTTGATATCCCACCCAAGTTTGGCCTCCTCTTGTCTCATTCATGGAGTAAAAGGCTAGGTGGTACCCTATAGATGGACCTTACTTATGCTAGAATCCTGATGTTTGGAGGAGAAACCAAGAGACTCTAGCTTGCCTACATCATCAGTAATGAAAGAAATTATATAAATTGTCCCATTGATGCAGTGGGCATAGACTTTGGGGCATGTATTCTACAAATAGATGATTCTCAGCCAGTAGCTATGCAGCTCACAAAACCTACCTATCAGCAACTTGAAGAAGTAACCACCTATGTCTAGAGCATGTTTTTTTATGGGGTCAGTACTCAAGCCTCTACAAGTGCAGGTGTAGTTTTGATTTCTCCCCCAAAGGAGACTATTCATTTGTCTTATAAACTTGATTTCAAGACTGATAACAATATAGTAGAGTATGAGGCTTTGTTATTGGGAGTAAGGATGCTACGGAGATGGGAATCATGTGTCTTAAGATATTTGGAGATGCAGATCTCATCATACAGTAGGTGAACAACACTTTTCAAGCAAAGAATGTCAGGCTGAAAGCATACAAATATGAGGTATGGAAACTTAGGGACTCTTTCATGATTTTTGACATTTCCTATATATCTAGAACTATGAACCATCTAGCTGATTCCCTTGGTGTCTCTGCCAGTATGTTCATTCCTCCCATGCCTCCTAAATTGAACTATGAAATCCAAGTCAAGTACAAGCCATCCCTACCTGATAATGTTAAATATTGGAAAGTATTTGAGGATGATGATGAACTTAGTATATTTCTCCAAGTTGTTAATGAATTTTCTAATATCCATATTGACCAAGAAAATCTAAATGTAGAGGAATCCCAGGAGCCTAAGTTGAAAAAGAAAATGGGTAAACACAATATTGTTCAGTTGCCAAGAAATCATATACCTGGGGGTCTAGTACCTCTTGAGAAGCTTTTTGACCATAATGAAGTCCCCTTCAAACCTGTGAAAAGGGAGAAAGACCCCATTGTCCATGAGCATAACATAGGTATCCAAAATCATCCTAGATTCATAAATTTGTCTACTGAGTTGACTGCTGATCAGAGGTCAGAATTTTGCAGTCTTGTGAAAGAATTTGCTGATATATTTGCTTGTGAATATAGTGATTTGAAGACATATGATACATATATCATTCAAAATAGGATTCCCTTGGAAAAATACACCATCCCTTTCAAATAGAAGTTAAGGCCTATCAGTCCTCTCTTACTTCCTATGATCAAGAAAGAAATCAAAAATTTCCTTGATGCTAAAATCATAATCCCACTGAGGTATTCTAAATGGATTGCAAATTTAGTAATAGTAAGGAAGAAAAATGGCGAGATCAGGTTATGTGTTGATTTTAGAAACCTAAATAAATGCACCAAGAAAGACAACTACCCATTACCCAAGATGGAGCATCTGTAGCAAAGAGTTTCAAGAGCTAGTGTCATGTCATTTCTAGATGAATTCTCAGGCTACAATCAAGTTTCTGTACACCCTAATGACCAAGAAAAAACTACTTTTACCACTCCTTGGGGTACCTTCATGTATGCCAAGATGCCATTTGGGATGATGAATGCTGGGGCCACCTTTCAGAGGGCCATGGACATAGCCTTTGTAGGATTAAAGGATAAGTTTGTTCTCATCTATCATGATGACCTCACTGTATACTCAAACAGTTATGAAGAAAATTTGCAGCACTTAAGAAGGGTTTTTTTTTTCTGAAATGCAGACAGTTTGGGATATCCCTGAACGCAAAAAAGCCTCAATTTGCTCTCAGGGAGGAAAAACTCCTAGGCCACATAGTTTCAGAAGAAGGTGTGAAGATTGATCCTGTTCGGGTCGAAGCAATTTAGAAACTATCCATACCTAGGTCAAAAAAGGATATTCAGTCATTCCTCGGTAAGATAAATTTTGCCGGGACCTTTATTCAAATTTTTATGAGGTAGTGAAACACATAACTTCTATGTTGAGGAAGGAATCTAAAATCAAATGGACAGAAAATGCAAGAAACTCTTTTGAAGCCATCAATCAGGCTATCATGGAAGCTCTCCCACTCTAATTAGTCTAGACTATACCAAGGACTTCTATATTTTCTCTTTTGCTTCCTATGACACAGTGGTAGTAGTTTTGTTACAGAAAAATGATGAAGGTCTTGATCACCCTATTGCTTTTTTCAGCAAAACATTGAGGGATGTTGAACTGAAGTATGATCCTATTGAAAAACAAGCTTATTCTCTTATTAATTCATTGAAAGATTTCAGAATTTATATTATACACACAAAGGTCATTGCCTATGTCCCTTCAGCTTCTGTGAAGGATGTCTTAACCCAGCCTGACATTGATGGCAAGAGAGCCAAATGGATTGCAAAGCTAACTGAGTTTGACATAGAAGTAAATCCCACCAAGATAGTAAAAGGCCAAGGCCTAGCTAAGCTTATGGCTGAAGAAAATTGTGATCTACTAGGCATGAATTTCATTGGTATAAGTTCAGTAAACTTGTAGAGGTAGCAGCAGAAGAGCAGCATGACAGTCAGCATGTGGTTGAGAATTTGTCTTCATGTGAGTGGTATTCAGGTATTATTCATTTTTTGCAAAATTTAGAAGCTCCTCATGAACTTAGCATGACTCAAGAACGGGCTCTTAAGCTTAGGTCTGTTAAATTTTGCATAATTAAAAATCTCTTGTATTGGAAAGATCCTTTTGGTATTTTGCTGAGATGTTTAGATGAAGAAAAGTCAGTCCAAGTCATGCATCAGTTCCATTCAAGCATATGTGGAGGCCATCATTACTGGAAAACTACAGCCCACAAGATTCTAAGGGCTAGGTACTATTGGCCTGTTCTTTTCTCTGATGTGTGTACCTTTGTGAAATATTGTGACAAATGCCAAAGATTCATAGGAAAGCAGCAGCTCAAATCTTTGCCCCTTAGACATATTGTAGTGAATGGTCCTTTCCAATAGTGGGGTCTTGATTTCATAGGTGAGATTAATCCTTCATCCAGTGATCAACACAAGTGGATCCTAGTAGCCACTGATTATTTCACCAAGTGGATAGAGGCAATCCCCACAAGGAATTCCACTCATCAAGTAATCATGAAATTTCTATATGAAAACATCTTAATCAGATTTGGCTGCCTAAGAAGACTAGTGACTGATAATGCACCAGCCTTTAAATCTGGTGAATTGGTTGACATGTGTGAGTCAATGGGCATTCAATTGGTTCATTCTACTTCCTACTAACCTCAAGGCAATGGCCTTGCTGAGTCATCCAATAAGAGCTTAGTTAGAATCATCAAAAAACTATTGGAGAAAAATGAGAAGAGCTGGGATTCTAAGATAAAGTTTGCTCTTTGGTATGACAAAGTGACCAACAAAAAATCCATAGGGACTTCTCCTTTTAAGTTGGTTTATGTTACTGATGCTATTTTCCCCATTCAGCTAGTTCTACCAATATCCAAGTTCTTTCAAGAGGAACAGGATGAACCAAATGACATGGTAAGAAGAATGCTTGATTTGGTTGCATTGCAGCAAGTTAGAGAATAGTTGGTGGAGAAGTCATAAGTTCACCAAAAGAATATAAAAAGTACTTTTGACAAGAAGGAAAAGGTGGACAATTTTCAGGTTGGAGACTAGGTTCTGAAATGGGATGCTATCAGGAAAGACAAGGGAAAGCACAGTAAATTTGATTCTCTTTGGACATGTCCTTTTGTGATAACTCAACTGCAATAGAACAACACTTTCAAACTGCAAAGTATGGAAGGTGAAGAGATGTTTGATGGCCCAGTCAATGGGAGATTTCTAAAACTCTATTTCATCTAAGGCTTCAAAGCCTAGTCATTGTAAATATCGTTTTTTGTTTTTTGTTTTTGCAAAATAACTCCATGCCCAATTGAACACTAGAGGATAGGTTTTATTTTTGTTTTTCAGGAAAGGAATTTGGTTTGTGGTTCTTGGAACCTCACGGGGAGGTTTCCATCCCTGAGTAGGATCCAGATGTTATCTCCTCAAATAAATTAGACTTAGACAAATTATTTTTATGTAGTGATAGGAAGTCAAAAACATTGTTTTTTAAATTTTAAGGCTCATTGTAAGAGCTTTTGGTATTTCATAAAGTCCAAAACAATTTGGACTCTGTTTTTCTAATAAAAAATCAAAGCTTAGGTTTTGTAGGCTTAGGCGAACATCTCAACTGTTCATTAGCCACCAAAAATCCTAGCTTTCGAATTGTGATTGTCTTCTCCAAAGTTTGAATTTTCAAATTGCAGGTGCAGAAGGAACAGTCGAGAAAATGAAGAGAGGAGGACCTGCCCTAAGGAAATAAGTTGGTGATATCGGCTACTTGGAATCACACCCAGATCCTGGTATGTCAGTTGTTCAAAGACGCAAGTTGTTACAAGTTTTGTGAAGAAATTCAAGGATTTCATCAACAAGCGACAGAATCCTTTGTTCTCACGTTTGATGGCACAAAAGCAGTAATTGGCAGGGAAGAATTCTAGTTGGATGAAGCTCTTATAGTTGAAGTGACAGAGCTTCCAAGGACTGGAGATAATTGGTTTAAGAACATTGTCACAAAGAATGTCGAATTTAGGTCTTACCTAAAACCTGAGCACAGAAGTATTGTATGGAAGAAGAGCATCCCTACATCCTGTCTGGAGGAAAAATGGCACCACCTGTTGAATTCAATTCTGGTCTACATAACCTATGAGGGAATATACAATAAGATAATGATCTATCACTTCACTGGTAGGAGTCCCTTGAACCTGCCTTTTTACCTCTACAAAATCTTGACTAAGATGGATCATTAAGTCAGAGCCAAGCCAACCAAAATTGCAGATAGATTATCCCATCAGGGCTTGATCAAGCTAATTGTCTCTAAGCTACTACAAAGGAGGAACATTTCCTAGAAATACTTCCTGTTCTTGAATGAATTTGAAACAGAGCTGCAGCCAGAGGACAAAATGTGGTCTTCTTTAAAGAAGTCTTCCATTCCCAGAAGTGGAAAGAGGAAGAGGAGAGCCATCTCTCCAATTGCAGTTGACCAAACCTCTCCAGCTTCTAAGAGTAAGAAGGCCAAAAGGAATCTAGAATTCAGTAAGAAGACAGAGAAAGAGGAGGCCTCTTTACAAGAAAAAAATGTCCTCAACCTGCCAGACACTGATTCTGAGGATGAATAAGATTAGGAAGCTGACCTAGCCAATCAGGTTGCAACAGGGCATGAGGATCTTCCCTCGCCTACACCAAAGGATGATCAAGGTCAACAAGTGGCAGAGGCTTCATCTAACAAGACAGAGGAAACCAGATCCCAGAAGATCAACCAGCTGCTAAGGCAGGTGTATGAACTAGAAGTTCTGGGGAGAGAAATTAAAAGAACCAATGGAAGATTAACCAAAAGAAATATTGAATTGTATGATTCTCTCCAAGAGCTAAAAAGGAAGTATACCAAGCTGGAAGAAAGAAATATCAGGTTAATGAAGGACAACACCAGGCTCTACAGGAAAATCAGGTTGTCAAAACTGCAAACAAAGGATTCAAATCCTCAGTCTCAAGCACATCATAGGCTGGAAACCCTAGTAGAGGTAACCATAAATCTTTATGATTCAAGGGCAACCTGTAATTCTACCACCACCCCAAATCCTATCCAAGTTGCAGACACACCTGAGGAACATCATTGAGGATTTAAAGCATTAGGGTAAAGTGTGATGGTTGAAATTTTGGTTAAATGTTAAAATAGGCTTTTCGGTGGCTTAGGTGAACACTTAAACTGTTCATTAGTCACCGAAAACAAAGCTTTCGGTAGCTAACAGGATCAAATTTTACCTCGACTAACCACCAAAAGTGAAGACAGGGCGGAGAAGCATATTTTTGCACATGTCTGACTTTTGCTGATCCAAGCACCTCGAGGATGATTTATAATGCTAGATAATAATTAAGGGCATCAGTATTAAGGTTTTGTTTCAGCTTTTGAGGTGTCAGTGAGATGAATAAGATCACATTTTCTGCCTACTTTGGTAAAAGGTGACTTATCTACCAAATGGCAAGTTCAAATTCTCCTTCAGTTTCTACTACAGCTGTCAAAGAGTTTAAAGATCAGGAACATTTTTGTGATATGGAGATCGACCATCAAAATAGGATCTTTTCCTATTTTCTAGCAAATATTTGTGACTGTCTACTTTTAGTAAATTCGATCCAGTTTTTTAGGATCTAGAATAATTTTGTAAACGCTATAAAGCCTATAACTTCTATAGAACAAAAGGTTCAACTTTTGGATAATTTTTCATACCTTGTAAGCTCAAGCTTCTCATTTTGAGATCAGTAATACAATCTTCTTTTGCCATTACTTGTTCAGGTCTTCATCTTCTTGTCTATTCTGTTACTTGCACATGAATGTCAAATTCATGATTCTGTTTGTCTGATGTTTGATAACTGTCAACTTGTCAATGCATCCATAAACTAGAATTTGAAATTATTTTACTTGGTTTATCTGGCCATTCATATATAATTTGTGTGTATTTTTCTGCTAGCAAATTAAGCGGTCTTCGTACATTCATTTATCTCCAGCGCACTGAACATTGATAGTTAAAAACCTTGTTAATCTGGTTATGTTTATGCATGTCTTGAGTGAGTTAGGTTTGATTGAGTCATCTAACTTGATCCATTTGAGTGAAATATTAAGATAAAATTAATTTAAGAAGAATATTCGAGTTATATCCTAGAAGAGTTTCCTGGAGAGCTAACACATCCTCTCCCAGGATTCAGCCTTAAACAAGCAACCTAGGGAGAATTTCTATATCTCGGAATAAGAAGGTCCAAATGAAATTTCACAAGATGTTACAGAAAGGGAATGGACTGTAATTTCTGTGGTAAACATTTTAGACCCTGAAGGTGAACTAGTGACACGTGGAAGTTCATACAAATTCGCTCTTCTAAACAATCCTGAAATAAGCCATCATGGGAAAATGAACATAAGTCCCAGCTGCAGAAACCAATTCTTCTCTAACCTATGGTGTTGGAAAGAGGACATGTGAGGATACCTCAATACGAATGTTTATAAACTGAGGAGCAGCAATTTCAGACATACTGTAGAAACAATATCAGGTATTCTGCAGAAGAAACTGCAGAAAACTAGGGCATCAAATATTTTGCAGTTCTGATCACAGTTTTGTGAAAATGATTATATCGCTCAACCCGCGAGGAGGTGCATATTTCTATCCAAACAGATATTAAAGATACCTCAATTGAAAAATTAGGGTTTCTCTATCAAAACCCTAAGTCTATCAGAAGCATCATTCCAGAAAAGCTTTCAAGCAAGCATGAGATTGAAGCAATCTCACTAGTCAAAGAAGAAGCTGCTGATCTAGAAGGAGATGATGACAAACAAACAAAGATAATTATATGAATTATAATTTTTGTATATGTTGTGTAGTATGCATAATAGAATTTTTGCATTAATAACAGTATACTACTGATATGCATGTGATGGGTAGGTATCACATGGTACTATACAACTCTCCATTGCTATTTATATAGAATGAAACCTCTTTGTAGACATATTGGATTAGTGAAAAATCTCAATGATGCATGGTAGAGATGGAAGTCATCTAGAAATTTTCCATGAGATATGAATGAATGTTGTATTGGTTAAACATTTGCATGATCCATAAGAATTTGTCGTTATGCATATGTTCTAGGAAATGGTTCTAGCCATGCAACTGATACATTTGAATTGTAGGAAAGGTCCTGTACAACCACCTACAAGAAAAGGAAGATGAGACTTGTTCCAAAGAACAAGTGATGAAAATTCAAGATCACTCCAATAAACATGAATCTGAAGATCCTAGGGTCAGAGACACCGTGACGAAAGAAAGAGCTTTAAAGAGCAGTAGATCCACCTCGAAAGATGAAGGCCACCTTGGGTACGAGAGATAACTCAAGATGAAGAAAAGTATGGCGAGACTTCCAAACCAAAGTAAGAGGCCTCGGACACACTCTAGTTGTGTAACACAGTTGGGTGACATCATTGATGCAAACCCTTCCAGCTATGGAAGAAGCTATGATCAAAGAGTAACAATTGATCATGAGGAATGATGTCTATGATATCGTTTCGAGACCTGAAGGGTGTTATGGAGAGAAATTCCTATGGCTTGGGATACCACAACAAACAGCTTGACTCCAGATATCAATCCTTTCCAATATGCAATAGAAATTAAATATCTAACACTAAAGGATCAGACCTCGTACCTTATTCCGGACGGTTGAAGTAGATCCCCGTTGAGCTTTCCAACTTCAGCTTGAATTGATAAATCACTTCCTCAACAACAAGTAAACAAGACAAGAATACTATATATTGGTGTTATATCTATTCTAGCATATATAATCAACAATGTATAATCATTTGAAATCATCCATGGATAAAATATTCATTCAAACATACATTATTGGACAAGAAAAGATATTTCTATTAATATAAAATCAGAGATTACAATGGATACAACCTCTGTCGGCATGTCTGCGAATCAGAGAAACTGAATCCCCCACTTGGGCCTCCACCACCTCAATCCTCCATCTCTTGATAGCAAGCTCACAAGCAAAGGCAAGCTTGGGAAGAAAACAAAAGTGCTCCAAGGGACAAAGGGATGCAGACTCAAGCACAAGTTTCGGCAACAATGGACTATAGTTTCTTTGCTCTCAATTCTCTCTTATTCCTTCAATGTACCAAAGAGTTCCTTATATAGCTTTTCAAAGGGGTAATGAAAGGTCAAATCTAAGCGATCTCAAGGCATATGGAAGACCAGGAGTCAAGTGAGTCAGATCCATGTCAAGGAAAACTCCAAAAGGATTTGGATTATGCACACATCCCGATATACACGATTTTAGGGGTCAAACCCGCATATATACGCGATTATAGGTTTAAAAGTCATGTGTATTAATTTTCACATGTTTTTAGGGATGGTCATGGAAACATCAAAGGACAAAAAATGGTCCAAGGAAATTCCAATGTACCAAAGAGTTCCTTATATATCTTTTCAAAGGGGTAATGAAAGGACGAATCCGAGCGATCTCAAGGCATATGGAAGGCCAGGAGTCAAGTGAGTCAGATCCATGTCAAGGAAAACTACAAAAGGATTTGGATTATGCACACATCCCAATATACACTGTTTTAGGGGTCAAACCCGCATATATACGTGATTATAGGTTTAAAAGTTGCGTGTATTAATTTTCACACATTTTTAGGGATGGTCAAGGAAACATCAAAGGACAAAAAGTGGTCCAAAGGGTCTAAGGAGTCTGCAGAGGGATAGGGGAAGGCCATACAAGTGTGATTCAGCTGAAGTGGTAAAATAAGCTATAACAGATGCCCCCTAATGTGTGAGGTCAGAGGGGTCATACGATGGCCGAAATACATTATAAGTCCATCCCAGAAGTGGAGTGATGAAGGATCCCAAATGGAAGACCAACCACCCAATCAGCATAGTACAATGATACAACTATGCACATACTGCAAATACATATAGCAGTCCCAGATACATAAGAGTACAATGGCCATGAATGGGCATGATACAAGATATCACATAAGTGGTCATCGCCACATACAATATACATAGATCAGAATCTCCATGGTGAAGATATACAAAGGACCATGATCTCCATAATGGCTGAAGATATATAATGGATCAAGATCTCCATAATGGCTGGAAATGTCTGACATATATTGGAATCAAGTCACGAGAGTTGAAATCTCATGAACACTGGCACGATCAAGGAGGTAGCATATACGAGATGCCACCAATCTGGAAGGTCTTCTACATAGACCGCTAAGAGTACATGTCCTACTATGTGAATAGAGGTGTCGAGTTCGAACATAGTAGTCCATCGTTTGATTACCGGTCATTGATGTATATCGTTAACAGACGCGAGATCAAACACCGATAATGAAAATGGGAATCAAGGTACTAGAGTGAAAACTAACAAGTGTGAATAAATGTGTTGAGTTCGAACACTTGAAAGGATCCATCAATTAGGGGACATTGATGTATTCCCAAAGACTGTCGATGGCAAGAGAACCTGCCACTGATGACTGCAAGTCTCAAGGCACTCAAAAATGACTCTAGATTCCAATCCCAGAATAAATGATCTGAA
Source organism: Pseudotsuga menziesii (assembly GCA_001517045.1). Classification (NCBI taxonomy): domain Eukaryota; kingdom Viridiplantae; phylum Streptophyta; class Pinopsida; order Pinales; family Pinaceae; genus Pseudotsuga; species Pseudotsuga menziesii. The sequence continues at coordinate 92,262 of LPNX010960325.1, read as the reverse complement.
TTCAATGGGATGAAATCTGCTGGAAGGAGGGCATTAAGGCATCCCCCATCATCCAACATGAGGTACTCCACAAAGTTGTATAGTGTGGAAGGACTTGATCATATGGTGCACGAACCAGTAACTGTACCGAGAATGGCTGACATGCAAAGTCAAGATGACTGAGGAATGGCCAACTCAGGTTTCAACTTCCTTCAAACAAGAGAATAACGGCATATGGTGACTTACATAAAGGAAGCATAGACTCGATATACAAAACTGGGACATCTCTGCGACACAGGAGGCATCGACAGAGGCTCCATGGGGACTAGAAGCTTAACCAATCGGTGGAGATAAACTTAAAAAAATGAGTACAGCTCCTAAATTCAAACTATAAACCCAACCAACAGATGTGCTATATAGTTCTCTAGTCGAAGGCGACACGACTCGACAGCTGCCAAAGATAACATGTTTTCTTGTCCGGCCTTTTGGTTTTTTGATTTTTTTGGACTTTTTCAAATATTTAAAAATCTTGAAAAAGAATAAAACTGCTTTATAGTTACAGACTAGGAGGATACGAGTGTCATAGGTGAAAACAAACTAGTTCCAAGCAGTGGAACATACCTATGCTCAATGCAAGGATACATGTGTAGGATAACGACACTCAGGGGGAAATCCCCTCCTGGTAAAAAGGGAATCAAGCTACAAAGGATATATAAAATGGCTCTGCATGGCTAGACATGAGACAAGCTCGGGCTATATGGCTGAAACTCAATGTCAGGGAAGCCA
>LPNX010960325.1:0-80615 GCA_001517045.1 Pseudotsuga menziesii | reverse complement strand
TACCTACTGTCTGGGGGGACAGTCGCAAGCCGAACTCGTACGCATGGGCAGGGTAGCTGAGCCCGAAATTCTGCCTAGACAGAATCCCCAGATGTGCAAAATTCCTGGGTTACGTTTTGACAAGGATTCGGGGGGTTATCCCCTCTGTCCAAGCCTCCACGCGGCCTCGTGCTTAACTCCCGTTTGAGAGGAGCTTCCCAGATACAGCAGTAGAACCAAGGATTTACCTAATGAATGGTCCACTACATCTGAGTTTAACACTTGTGGGGAGTTTACACTTCCTATCCCACAAGTCTAGCCTAAGCTAGTAGGTGTATGACCCTATAAAATAAAACTTACTAGTAAATTTTAAAATTATATCGTTTATTTTATGGGCTGTTTATACTCAGAGGGTAAATGGCATGAAACTGATGCGGTGTTTTGACTCAAGAAATGAAAACAAAATGACTAAGCAAAGAGAAATGAGATGCAAAGAAGCAAATAGCTATTCTCTTTATATTTTCAAATAACTTGAAAGCCAAAAAAGATCAAATCTTTTTATATTTTTTGAAAAACAACGATATGCTATGCAATCTAGAATAACAGCCTAATCTATATGCATATAAAGCAAACATATGTTTTTGTATTTTTCTTTTATAAATGCAAAAGAAAAAATCAGCCTATGAACTAATGCAAACAAGTACTGAAAGCAAAGCAAATAGACAACTACTTTATACCCCGAAAACAAACCCTAGGTTTCCCTAACGTTGAATATAAACCTCTTTTAAAAGGAAAGCTTACAAAAGTAAACAAGCCAACACTTTGGAATGAAAAGACTGAGCATAAAGACTGACATAAACAAAGGTCAAGAAGTCCCAAGCATCAATATAACCTACAAACAAAGGCTGCTCAGTACCTTGTCCAGCAAGGTCAAACCAAAGAAAGAAGTAGGGGGGAAAGCAAGAAATAAAATTTCTTTTTTAATTTTCTTTTATAAGTGCAAAAGAAAAACTACCTACAAAGCAAAGCATGCAGATAAAAAGAACAAAGAAAAAGGAACTTTGCTATGTAACCACCCAACAAACTCTAGAACCAACTAAAGTCAGCATAAACCCTACTTGGAAGAAAGGCTTGTATAAGGGACAAGACAACTATTTTGGCAAGGTGAAGTAGACCAACCAAAGGAGGAGGAAAACAACATCCACAAGCTTCTGAAATCAAACAAAGGCCACTAACAGAGGCTGATCAGAAACAAAAGGCCAAAAAGCAAACCAAGCAAAGGAGACAGGTGAAAGAGCAAAGAGTAAATCCTAATGCTATAAAGGGGGGTACCACATAGATAAAGAACAACAAAAAGAATGACACAAACTCCCTGGATTCATGCACCCACAGAAGACCTTAACAGACCCACCATGCACCTGAAATGCACTGTTCTTTGAGTAAACTTGGATATAATAAAGCAAACAAGCAAAAATTACTCCAAGCAAAAAGACTCAAAGGCTTTTGAAAAAACAGGTAGGGTGATCACCAAAAGTCTTCAGACAAGCTACACAGCATTCATAAAGAGACGCCACTCACAAAGAGGGATTACCTGAAGAAGGGAACAAGCAAAAACCTGACTTAAAAAATCCTAACTTCCAGGTATATACGCGACTGTCTATAAGGGCAGGTCGCGAATGATACGCGACTGTTCAGTAGAACAACCCGCACATGCAAACTTGTATTCACGACTGTTCAAAAGAACAACCCACGAATAGGTAGCAAATCCCAAAAAGAGGTCAGAAACCACCCAAACAAGGCAGGGGAAGTGTGTAATCAAACTGGAAAGGTGTTCCTAAGTGGCAAGAGGGACCTGAAACAATGCAAAAACTGAAAGGAATCAAGAGAAAAACCCCAAGCAGACAAGGCTATCCCCAGCGGAGTCGCCAGTTCTGTTGTAAAGGAAAGTGTCCTATGGCTAGGGTTTAAGAGGCGATCAACGTACTGGGGTTGAAAGAGAGATGCACAATGTTCAGCAAGCATATAATAGCAAGTTTAGAGATGAGAAAGGTCCACACCTGATTAACTGAAGGCTGGTCCAAGCTTTCTCTTCAATCCTCTTCTTGCTCCTCTCACTCCAAGAGACCTGCAAAACAAGTTATACCTTCCTCAAACCATTATGACCACATATAAACAAATGATAATCAAATAAATCTGAAATAATAATCTGAATAACATCATAATATGATCATAAACAGAGATTCAATCACACATTGAACAATGATTTGAGAAGAAGAAGGACATCACATCTTTATTAATCTTGAAAACAAGTACAAGTATACCTTCTCTTCAAGTTGGCACCTCATGAAACCTTGATCTGGTTCTGCTGCTTCTCTTCTCCAAAGAACTCAGTCTCCAAGCTCTGCAACACTAAGGGAAGACCTCTAGGGCAAAGGTGTAGGCAAAGAGAGTCCCGATTCCTCCAGCATAACAATGCAGAAATTCAAGTCCCCTCTCATGGACCTCCCTACCTCTATTTATATGGGTGAAATGAGGTAGTTTTGAAGGTTGGAGAAGTTACAGCAGTTAAAGAAATTAAGTTAAATGACTTAACTAATCTCCAATTAACTCATGTTTTAATGTTTTAAATGCTAAGAGGCACATTCGTGGGTTTTCCTTAAGGAAAATCGAGAATGGACAAAAAAACGCATTTTTAGGGTATTTCTGGGCATTTTCAGACTTTGGTGTCTTCTGGAAAGTTTTAGCTAACTGAAATACCTTTCCAACGGCATAGAAATGAGGTCAAACGTAGTTACAGAACGCAAGATATGGATCCTCCAATATAGGTGTTTTTTCAGTGACTTTCATGAAGTGCCGACATGCGACGAAATCATGGGAAAGTGGTCACAGGCAGAGATGAAGGCAGAAATGTATTCCATAATAAGACAAGCTATAGTATTCTAGTCAAACCTCAATCCATAAGTGTCCTTTTGCGCGCCGACATAAGGAAATTCGGCACTCGGACGGAGAGGTGCCATTCTGGTGTATAACACAAGGGAAAAAAGAATAGTTCTGGGCGGCTCAAGCATTAGGATTGTGCCCCGAACACTTAAGGACTCCCTTAGGAATGTGAGGTGCAGCTTCAAGTTTATCCACAGGTTTTTCAATATTCAAAGGAGTCCCTGGTGGATCAGGTTACTTTCCTGGGTTGGGTTGTGACGAACCATAGTCTTTCGCACGAGTCACAACTTTCGCAGCATGTACCATGTTAATGCAACCATGACCACTACCCTCCGACGGATCTTGATCACCACCAGATTCATCATGGGTCCTCGAGTTCATATTTTTATTGTGAGGTAAAGGGTTAGTCAGCACAGCTAGGCCCTATGCCAAGAGTCTCGGGTCTTCATCGATACAAGGGCAGAAGTAAGTGAGGTGATCGTCCTTACACAACTTGCAAGGAAACTTAACTTATGTTTAGCTTGCTTGTCCCCCCCAGCATTACGAGCATTCTTGTCATTATTATTAGCATTCTCATTCCTATTCCCTCCCTTACGATTATTCTTACCCTTATTTTTATTCCGTCCGGGCTACTGGTTACCCTTCTGGTCCGACGATTGCACCGAAATCACACTCGCCATTTGGGTGGGTTGAGACGAAGTCATGGCTTGTCCCAAATTAGATTGGTTGATTGACAATTTATTAACTTGTTTTGCAACCAAATCCGCAGGTTTAGCATTCACACAACCCATAATTCCATCGGCATGTGGTCCAAGTTTAACTTTGGGGTCGAAACTAGAACGCGGAGCATTGGGAATGATCTCATATAACAAACCGGACTGAGCATAAATCAAATCCAATTCCTGCACCCTAAAAATGGCTTGTTCCTCATTTTTCACTCTGGATGTAGAAACATCCTTCGCTATATACGGCAATAACGACTTAAGGAACCATTCGAAGAGGAATTCCAGCAGTATAAAGGCTTTAATCAACCTCTTCCGTCTACACCACTCTTGGATATGATCCGAGATATGTGTGGCTTTATCCTGCTGAAATGTCGACAAGATTTTAGTACCAACGTCATAACACACTGGTAGCTGGAAGTGGTTAAGAAAAGTCATCGCTAGGTCATCGAATAAAGCGAATTCCCCCCTAGGTAGATCTATATACCATTTCGTAGCAGGCCCTGTAAGGGTGCGTTGAAACAGCCTTAAACGGATTGAGTCCTAATGTAAGGAATTCGAAGAGCACCATAGGTGAAAGGTAGTAACATGTTCGCTCGGATCCTCTCCCAGTTTGCCCTCGAATTTGGGTATGTCCAAGGGAAGCTTAGTAGGGACAGCCGTCCAAGCTGGTTCATGAGCTACAGGATCGTTCATCAATCTCGACAAGTCAGGAAGATTCAGCATTGCGAGGAAAGGGAGCCTAGGATGATTAGGTCGATGGACCACTCCCTGATAGTTCTGATTCACATAGGTCTGATTACCATAACCACCATGACCTTGGCCATATTGCCCTCCTCCCATTTGACCCATATAGGGTGGCATAGAAGCACCATAGTGTGGTGTACCTTGACTATTCGGAGCTACAAAGCCATAATTTGGAGAGTAAGCGGGTTGTTGATACTTGCACCCATAAGGTGAAGAACCCTGTCCATACTACGTCCCATAAAGGGTCCATAAGTCATCACATGAGATGTCCCATGAGACACTCTGTAAGTAGGAATATAAGCTCTGTAAGTAGGAATATAAGCTCTGTAAGTAGGAATATACATTCCATAAGTAGGAATATGACCTCTAGAAGTATGCCCATGACCTCCCAAAACAACGAGCGATGCATGTACCTGAGACACAATTGGTCTAGTAACCACAGTACGGACATGACTCGTAGCAACATTCCAGCCTGAAGGACCACATGAATCAGGTGGAGGGTGGACATTCAACGAACTAGGGACAAAGGACGAAGGGATCTGTGTAATTATGTACGTGCTATTCCCTATAGTCACTTGTCTAGGATATGGTATCCTAATAGGATCACTAACCCTAGACCTAGGAGGACTATGTGATGTAGCTTCCACCGCCGGGATGGAAGGTGCAATATGACTTGTGCTCCCAAACCTCTCTGCATGGTAAGGAATGAGAGTTCCCCCAGGCATAGTGTTAGGCTCAAACTCAGATTCGACATGGAATTCCAAATCATGTGTGGGAAAACCAGACATACCATAACTACCATAACTAGTGTTCACGGGTTCAAAATGAGTCTCGTCATCCTTCGGCATTCCATACCGGCGATGCGTTAATGGGGAATCCACCCTAGAGTAAGTAGGTCTATCATGAAAGGTTCCTATCTCAGAAATTACAGGACCTAACTCAGTCAAATCGGGTGAAGGATCATAGTTAGGAGTAAACTCCCCATCTTCCACATGAATGGGAGAAGGTGGTTCAAGAATACCTTCCATATGGTCTCCCATGGTGTGTGAATCAATGTGCAAAGTAGTCCACCTGGACTGTCTATTTCTCTCTCCCAAAGGAGGAGGAGATGTAGAAGGCGGAAGTCCTGCTAAACTATAATAACGACGAGGAGTCGCACCCGAATCCACAATGACTCAAAAAATATAAAAAACTCTCTAGGCAAGATAACGTGCACAGAGCAATCACCAAGAAAATCTAAAGCCAACCACAAGAAATCAAGGGTAGGATAAGTGAGCTCCCGAATGAAGTAGGTATGTCTCACCTAGGAGAGGCTTGAGACTCCCATACATAACAAGCGCAGGTACGTAACCAATTATTGTGGCCCTCAGCTTCAACGTGTAAAGCGACTGTGCTGTCCGACCCCAACTTGGCCGGGACACCCGCAGAATAACCCCTGCAAAGTACCCCCTCGATATCCTAGGTAATTCCACTAAGGTCACCTCAATATAATCAATTCTTGGGTGGATAGTCGTAGGAGAGATTGACCGTATGGGCAGGGTAGCAAAGCCTGAAACTCTCGAAAGAGCCCCCATATACGAATACAATCCTGGAAATATCTTCGGTGCTACTCAGTTATGACCAGGGGTCATCCCAATCAATAACTGCTCGCATTGCCTTGTGATTAACTCCCTTTTAAAAGGAGGATCCTGAGAAACACTGGTTATATCAAGGAATTTCACACACTCACCTGGACAGACACATACATGTTGTTGTTTAGTGGTCTTGGAGAATTTACTCACAATGAACTATTCCAAGACCCTAAAACCTAATCTTGTTGGTGAACCCTATCAAATAAAACAGTGTAGTTCATTTTAATTTAAGCGTTGATTTTAATTGGCTTTATTACTCAAAAGAGGTATATGGCCATGCAACTAATGGTGTTATGACACAACATGAAGTAAAATGCACACCTAACAATCAATGCAAATGCATGGTGTCCATGAAAAACAGGGTATGCTAATACATGAAATGCACAATTTTCCTCAAATGATAAATGCAAGCTTTCCTATATGAAATCCTGACGAATACTCCAAAGCAAATCTAGTGCAAGTACTATGCAAAATGCAATATGCAATGCATGATGATAAGCAAATATTTTTGGATTTTTTGAAATAAAAATGAGATATAAAAGCAAAAGAATGGCTCTACAACCCCCAAACTCTACAAGCACACTCAAGCAGCACTCAAGCAAAGTACTAAGGTAAAAGTAATCTAATGCACTAATCCCAAAACAAAAAATCAAAAATGCAATGACAAGAACATTCTTTAAGAAAGAAATTTTACCCTAAAAAAAATGTCTCTGGTTAGAAACAGAGGTGTATACAGACTCTAGCAGTATCAAAGGAGACTTAGAAATCATCAAAATTCACCCAAAAACCATTCAACTTCCTCTAAAAGGAAAAACTAAGGGCATACGTGACTGTTTGCAGTAAACCCGCGTGTGTATGCGGAAATAGCAGTGAAACCTGCGTATATAAGCGACTGTGAGTTTAAAACTCGCGTACAGGAAGAAAGGTGCATAAAAATAAAGGCAAATAGAAAAGCTGAGACAAACTTCACACCAATTAGATACTACTAGGAAAACATGCCCCCAGACCCGACACAGAAACAAGAGAAAAAAGAGCAATTCAAAGCCATTGAATGCCGATAGAAAACCCCCAAAGGACAACTACTAGGAACTCCCTAGCGAAGTCGCCAATTCTGTTACAGAGAGAAATGCCTATGGCTTGGGGTACCACAACAGACAACTTGACTCTAGAAATCAATCCTTTCCAATATGCAATAGAAATTAAATATCTAACACTAAAGGATCAAACCTCGTACCTTATTCCGGACGGTTGAAGTAGATCCCTGTTGAGCTTTCCAACTTCAGCTTGAATTGATAAATCACTTCCTCAACAACAAGTAAACAAGACAAACATACTATATATATTGGTGTTAGATCTATTCTAGCATATATAATCAACAATGTATAAGCATTTGAAATCATCCATGGATAAAATATTCATTCAAACGTACATTATTGGACAGGAAAAGATATTTCTATTAATATAAAATTAGAGATTACAATGGATACAACCTCTATCGGCACATCTGCGAATCGAAGAAACTGAATCCCCCACTTGGGCCTCCATCACCTCAATCCTCCATCTCTCGATAGCAAGCTCACAAGCAAAGGCAAGCTTGGGAAGAACACAAAAGTGCTCCAAGGGACAAAGGGATGCACACTCAAGCACAAGTTCCGACAACAATGGACTATAGTTTCTTTGCTCTCAATTCTCTTTGATGCCTTCAATGTACCAAAGAGTTCCTTATATAGCTTTTCAAAGGGGTAATGAAAGGTCGAATCCGAGTGATCTCAAGGCATATGGAAGGCTAGGAGTCAAGTGAGTCAGATCCATGTCAAGGAAAACTCCAAAATGATTTGGATTATGCACACATCCCGATATACACGGTTTTAGGGGTCAAACCCGCGTATATATGCGATTATAGGTTTAAAAGTCACGTGTATTAATTTTCACATGTTCTTAGGGATGGTCAAGGAAACATCAAAGGACAAAAAATGGTCCAAGGGGTCTAAGGAGTCTGCAGAGGGACAGGGGAAGGTCATACAAGTGTGATTCACCTGGAGTGGTAAAATCAACTATAACAAAGGTAATTCCGTAGTGTCTTCCATATGGATCTACAAGAACAAGTGTACAAATCAAGGTTTGTGGTTTGTATCAGAAATAAGAGACTATGGCATGACATACTCTATTGACCAGACACACTTCTTCAGTAGAAGTATATATCAAGCAAAGAACCACCTGTACAGAATATGCTTTGTACGAGCTCAGAAGGAACCCATAGAAAAGTACGTCCAGGAGCTTGACAGATCACCTAGAGTGATAAATATATTAAACTTTGCTACAAGGTTGAATATGGAAACCTATAGAAGACAACAAGCTCACAGATGGGTGCAAGAGGAAATTTTTGACAAAGTTCAAGATAAAGGGATCTTGGTATATAGTAACCTGAGATGGGTACATAGTAGCATAGGATGCTACCTGTCACTCCAATAAAGAATGCAAAGGGAAGATGATGCTCTGCTTCAGGGGGAGTGACTACAGAAGATCTCTGAGTTCGACACGGTATGACATGATGGACAACTCCCTGATGGACCAAGATTTTACCAAGAGTAAAGTGGGTTCCAACCTTCAAGGTTGAATGAAAAATACTAGGATATGCCGATGACCTGACAAAATGAACTCATGGAAGATGCAATGCTGGAAGAATACCAGAATGATGTTTGGGATATAGTACTCAAACTAGAAATCAAGAGTGTGGTATATTCCAAATGAATTTGCAAGATAAAATATGTTGTTGATGGAATTAAGGCAAGATTTGTGGCTAGAGGATTCTCTCAAAGAAAGGGAATTGATTATGAAGAGACACTTGCTCCAGGAAGCAAGGTACACTTCCATTAGAACTATCATGGCACTTGCTTCCATGGTGAAGTGGGATATACACTAGATGGATGTAAAGACAATCCTTCCTTAATGGTGTGATTGAGGAAGAGGTTTACATCGAACAACCACAAGGATTTGAAGTTGAAGACAGACGAACTCACGTATGCAAGTTGAAGAAGGCCCTGTACGACCTGAAGCAAGATCCTAGAGCTTGGTATGGAAGGATAGATAGTTTCCTGACAAGCTTGGACTGTACCAAGAGTAAAGTCGATCCTAACCTTTAATTCAAGGTTATAGAAGATGAGCCTGTCATACTATTACTATATATGGATGACCTATTTCTGACAGGGAATGAGAAACATATCACATATTGCAAGAAGAAGATAGCTGAAGAATTCGAGATGAAAAGATATTGGATTGGTGCTTTATTCCCTCAGGCTGGAATTGTGGAAGAGTTCAGAAGGAATCTTTCTCAACCAGGGAAAGTATGCAGTAGAGATATTGAAAATATTCGATATGCTGGAATGCAAATACATGGCCACACCCATGGATTCCAACTTGAAGCTATTATCTGATGACTCCTCACAGCTAGTAGATGTGACTCAATACAGACAGATTATTGGGTCATTGATGTATCTAACAAATACTAGACTAGAAATTTATTTTGCTGTGAACACCTTGGGTCAGTGTCTAGTTCAACCTAGACATGTTCACCTGGTAGCTGTAAAACATATGATGAGATATCTTAAAGTAAATATATACTTTGGTCTATACTACGATGGAAACCATGATTACAGATTGTATGGCTATACAGATACAGATTAGGCTAGAAGTGTCTCAGACAGAAGAAGCACATCAGGTGGATGTTATAGTCTGAGGTCTGCTATGCTTTCATGGTTTAGCAGTAAACAGTCTAGTGTTACTCTTAGCACTGCTAAAGCAGAATATATAGCAGCTTGCTCTGCTAGTTGTGAATCCATATGGCTTCTGAAGCTGATGTCAGGTTTATTCAACCTAGAGTTGGATACCACCGTGATTCTATGTGATAACCAAAGTTGTATAAATATGTCAGAGAACCCGTTACCCAGTGTTCCATGATAGATTGAAGCACATAGAAATCCGGTATTTCTACATTCGAGATATGATACAAAGGGGAGCCATAAATCTCCAATATGTGAGTACTGATGAGAAAGTTGCTGATGTGTTGACGAAGCCTTTATCTTGGATAAAGTGTGAACACTTTCGAGACAAGCTTGGTGTTGTCCGGAAAGACCTTCCTCGAAAGGGGGAGCAGTGATGTTGAAGTGGGATTATATCATCCCTGGAAACTTTCCCTAAAGTGATTCGGTGACTTTGATCTTTGAGAATGAAGCGAGATTGTATCATCCTTGAACTTTCGTTCAGAACAGATCCGGTGACTTTGGTACTCGAGAACGTGGTAGGATTGTATCTCCTTGAAATTTTGTTCAGAATGGATCTGTTGACTTCGATACTCGAGAACATGGTAGGATTGTATCATCCTTGAAATTTTGTACGGAACGGATCCGGTGACTTCAGTACTTGAGAACGTGGTAAGATTGTATCATCCTTGAAATTTTTGTTTAGAACGGATCCGGTGACTTTGGTACTCAAGAACGTGTCAGGATTGTATCATCCTTGAAATTTTGTTCAGAATGGATCTGATGGCTTCGGTACTCAAGAACATGGTAGGATTGTATCATCCTTGAACTTTTTGTTCAGAATAGATCCGGTGACTCTAGTACTCGAGAAAGTGGTAGGATTGTATCATCTTTGAACCTTTGTTTAGAACGGGTCCGGTGACTTCGGTACTCAAGAACATGGTAGGATTGTATCATCCTTGAAATTTTGTTCATAATGGATCTAGTGAATTTGGTAATAGAGAACGTGGTGGGATTGTATCATCCTTGAACTTCTATTCAGAACGGATCTAGTGAATTTGGTACTCGAGAACATGGTAAGATTGCATAATCCTTGGACTTAGTCCTAAAGTGATAGGAAGTGATTATCCCGTAATTGTATCCGATGACTTTGGTTAAAGAGAATGTGGTAGGATTGCATATCCTTGGACTTAGTCCTAAAGTGATAGGGAGTGATTATCCCGTAATCATATCCGGTGACTTCGTTTATCGAGAATGTGATAGGATTGTATCATAACTAGAATTAAGTCCAAAATTGATCCAAATACTTTTGTCTTCGTACTGTGGATTGCAAGTTGTTGCTGATGATGATGATGTTACTGATTGAAAGATCAGAGTATGATGATGATGATGTTACTGATCAAAATATCAGGGTATGATGATGATGATGTTACTGAAAAAATATCAGAGTATGATGATGATGATGATGATGTTACTGATCGAAAGATCAGAGTATGATGATGATGATGATCGAAATATCAAAGTATTGCTGATGATGTTGCTCAAAGTATTGTTGATGATGATAATGATGATCGAAAGGTCAAAGTATTGTTGATGATGATGTTGCTGATTGAAAAGACTAAAATGTTGATGTTGTCGATCGAAAAGATCGAAGTGCTACCAAGAAGGATCGAAAGATCAAAGCATTGCTGCAAAAGGATCAAGTGATCATATGATGCAAAAGATGAAAACATTAAAGAGTAGTTGTTCCAAGCTACTGATGAATGTTGAAAAACTTCCTATGACGTATAGATGTATCACCCTGATGATGTTGAATATGCTCTCTCTCCTTCTCCTACTGTTGTTGTTGTTGTTGTTGTAGAATACCCTTCTCATTAAGGGGGAGTGTTGAATTATTGTAACTTCAAAGTCTATTTACCTCGATGTTCCTATTAGGAGAATCATGTGTATTTTATTGTACCCCAATGTTCCTATCGGTAGAATCATTTGTATTTCAATGTACCCTGATGTTCCTATCGGGAGAACTACTAAGATTCATGAGGAAGTCCCCTCCTTTGTAAGTCAGGGGGAAAAGTCCCCACAGTTGTGGGGCACTAGAGTAACCCTAGAGAAGTTGAACCAGTCAAGTACACTAGGGCCGACATAGTTGAGTTAAATGTCAAGTGAACGAAAGAATATAAATAGAGGGAGGCGCTCCTCATTTGAGACACAGACACTCACTTGTTCCTAGCGCATGGAGAGAGAGAGAGAGGCATATCTGCTGGAGGAAGGTGCACTTGTTTTTGGGTCTTGTATTTTATCTTTTATACATCTTATACAAAGGAAATTTTTGCTGTGTTTTCTTCCCCATGAGGGTTTCCCGGGATAAATATTTGTGTTATTTTTGTTTGGTTGTGCTTGTCTATCTTTCAGTGATATTTTGGCTTATGGTTATGCTGTTATGATGCTAGATGTTATAAGATATGATATAACCATAAAAACATAATAGTTGGTAGCTGCTTAGTCTCTTTGATTTCACTGATGCACTATGATTCAAACTTTGGTTTTCTGAATTCATCTATCAAACCCACTTGAATCTTGTTGTGTGTTTTCAGGACAACTCCTGCTGGTACTATGGAAAATTTCATATACCAGTCAAGTGCACGACCTTACAGATTCATGATCATCTGTGATTTCTTGATATTCTGATCTTAAATCTGTTACATAGTCCATACATCTTCATAAGGAACTGATGTTTTTCTAGGTATTGCAACCCATTTCCATTGAATATTGGTAACTTAATGTCATCTCCAGCCATTGTATTTGTTGTTGGTAAAGTCGAAACAAAATTTTGACTAGTCAGATTTCCTTGTCCGCTATTTACAGTGTTAGTATTACTCATATTTATAGAATTACTTGGATATAGGTCTCTCGATCTTACCTCTAGTGTTGCAGGTGAGTTGTAAGTATGTTCTTATTCTGGAGCTTCAGTCGACTATTCTGAATATTCATCTCCTTTCGAGATCGACTGATATTTCTATTCTTCATCACAGGACCCTTCATCTAAGTATGACGTAATCTCATAGCCTTCTTCTTCTCAATATGTGCTTCCACTCCCTCTTCCCAACAGATTTTTTCTTCACTTTCCAGACCTGAATCTTCTTCCACTTCTTAAAAATCTTGGATCTAGTTCAATTCCACTATCTATTGGGAACATCTCACTCTAGGGTTCTTCTGAGACATAGCCACTCTTTTCTATTCATTCTTTCTACATTCACAGAATTCCTTTTTCACATAAAATCATTTTTATCCATGTCTTTAAATATGGCAGGTATCTGTTGCGTGGGCCTTGAATTTTTTTCGTTCTACCTCATTGTATGAGGTTATTGTGTCAACAATGAACTTAGTAATATATCCTTATAGGATATTGTCTATCCAAAAATCCAAATCCATTAATACAAGGTTCCTTACTCTTCCAGTTGTTCCCACTCCCTTGATTCTCGAGTTTCGTGGGTTGCCGCAACATATCCCTCACCACAACAATTCAAGGTCTCGACAATGTCACTATTTGTTGGTTTTCCGTCTCTCTTTCCATGTTCCTAGGGACTCTAACCCAGGTTCAGTCCCTTCTGCTCAGCACAACTGTATTAGAAGAAATTTGAGGTCTAAAATGGGCCTCCTAAGGAAAATAATAAAATAATAGTTAAAATAATAAATTAATAGTTATTAATTTTGGAGGAAGAATGAAAAAAACTACTTTTTTGTTCGTATTTTTGACATATCTCCCTGTTTTTTTACTCAAATTCCGAGCGAGAGAGCTCGTTGGATGAGGAATTTAATTCCGCATCCAACGAGTACCCACACTGCATACTTTTGACAGACCCCTCTACCCCAAAAACACGAAATAACTAAAAAAATGTGATAATGAGGTATTTCTTATTTTTTGGGTAGAGGGGTCCATCAAAAGTATGCAGTGTGGGTACTCGTTGAATGCAGAATTAAATTCTGCATCCAACAAGCTCTCCCGCTCGGAATTTGAGTAAAAACACAGGGAGATATGTTGAAAATATGAACAAAAAAAGCAGTTTTATTTTATGACAAATATGTCAATTCAACCATTATGGTTGACTCATTTTATTGAAATTATATTGGTTCTTGAATTCCAACTCACAAAATTTATTGTTGGCGCGTTTTCTTATAAGGCCCATTTTAGACCCCAAATTTCCTCTAATTTGAAAGCTCGAGATATCGGCTCGACATAGTAGAGCTCAGACGGCAGCACCTGCGACACGGATGTCATATCAACTGAGATATATCTCTTTTATGGGTAACTTCCAGAACTAGGTTTCCACAGTTGTGTGGGAGGGTGTTTAAGTACCTTGTCTCTGCGCCAAGGCTTAAAATGAAGTCTAGGGGGGTGGATTACTTGTATTCACGGTAATTCAGCAGCTAAGCTATGATCCAACCTCTATTTATGCAACTTAAGTAAATAAACAGTAGGCATTCAATATAGGCATATCCAGTAATACAATGCGGTCATCATACATCTATGCATTTGTAAACAAATCTATTGTCATTCATTCACTACAATAAACACACATATATCTAAGCTACTTCAACATTCACACATATACAACGAATATAACGTGGAAACCCATCTAGGAGAAAACCACAAGTTTCTCTTCATCTTCCATGAGGAAATAGATGCACCTTTCGTCTGCACACTAAGCTACAGACTCTACTCAAGATATTCTTCTCTATCTTTACAGACTCTTCCTCCCTCTCATTCTCTTTGATCTTATCTCTTTTCTCTTTCTACTCTACTTCTACTAGGGATCCACACACATCCTGGATCGACTCAACCTTCCATACTCATCTGTGCACTCAACTGCAGATCCCTCACTCTAATACACTCAACGATACAGAGCCATTAACTAGTGATGCCTACTAAGTCTATCTTGAGAGATTAATCCGTCAATATCAAATAATGAGCATCTAATACTAGTCTAGCTCAAGAGTCTTACCAAGAGTCTAACCAACAATCTAGAAGCTAGAAGCTAACCCGTATACAACTTCGGTTCCTTCTTTTATATTCCCATTACAAACTCGATACAGATCCCATACATGCTTATTATAGAATTAATACTAACTCGGCACAGACTCATTACAGACTCCTTTTCTATCGCTATCTCAGCCGACTTACTATATCCAGCCAACAGGTTGTCTTTCCTATTTAGCAACACATAATAGGAGGAACTATCGGCCTGCCTTACAAATATTCCTTAACGTGTGTGGTTTTCGTCAGCTCCATCTGAGCTCATACCCATGCTCGTTAAGGCATGTCGCTTTCTCAACATTATGCCTTATTGTGTTTTTACAATCGTTACTCTATTTCCATGCCTCCTTCTGTTGATATTTTGTTATACCATCTCGTGTCACATTCTATCCTTTTTTTGTGGTTTACTTATCTGGCGCAACTTCCTCTATCGTAGCATCCTTCCCCTTCTTCTTTGTGTTGCTTCCTCGCTCATACCTCCTTCCTCTTCTTCTTTTGACTCTTCTCCATACTTAGGCAAAATTATACATGAATTATGCTCTATTGTCCCTAGGTTGAACAATCACTACAAAGATATTGTACATATTTTAACTACAAGATATGCACCTGAAGGCTTTATTATAGCACAAAAGAAGAAATTAATTGTAAAAGCTACAGATTTCCAATTGATCGTAGGACAATTATATAAAATGGGACCAGATGAAATACTATGTCGTTGTGTTTTGGAACATGAGCGACTGTTGGTATTTAATGAAGCACATGATGGTGTCATGGGAGGTCACTATGCAGGAAAAGAAACAGTGTGCAAGCTACTACAGGAAGGATATTTGTGGTAGTCGACTATGCATGCAGACGATAGGGATTATTGTCGCAGATATGATATTTGTCAAATAACAGGAAAATTGTCACGACAAGATGAGATGTCGTTGGTACCACAAGTGACTTTACAGGAATTTCGTAAATGGTTGGTTGACTTTGTGGGTCCCATTAACCCACCAGGAAAACGAACATGTGTACGTTACATAATCACCGTGACAAACTACTTGAGTAGATGGGATGAAGCAACACCACTAAAGGATTGTACTACTGCAATATTTTTATTTGACCATTTCATAATTCAATTTGGATGTCCACAAATTCTGGTAAGCGATCAAGGTACACATTTTGTGAATTAGTTGATTGAAAAATTAACCAAGGAATTTCATATTCAAGAAAGAAATACAACACCATATCCCCCATAAGTGAATGGTGTTGTCGAAGCATTCAATAAGATCTTGGAGAATGCATTGACAAAAATGTGTAATGTTCATAGGTATGATTGGGATCAGAAGATACCTGCGGTATTATGGTATTATCACACAACATGTAAAAATTTTATAGAACAAACTTCATTTAAATTGGTTTATGGACAAGAAGCTATCACGCCCCTAGAATATATGGTACCTAGTCTCAGGATAACAATGATTACAGAGATGACTCATGTTGGTGTCGTGAAGGAAATATTGCCATAACTGGTATGGTTGGAAGAAGATTGCTTTGTCACAGGATATCGTCAGTGTGTTGAGAAGGAGCGAAAAAAATCTTGGTACGACCGTCACATCAAGTTTAAGTAGTTCCAGGTAGGAGATCTTGTCCTCCTATATGACAGTACATTTTTGAAGCATCCTGGAAAGTTTTGAACACAGTGGCTAGGACCGTATGTTTTCATCCATATTACTGAAGGAGGTTCAGTCCAATTACAAAAGTTAGATGGTACACCCTTAAAGGGGTTAGTAAATGGGACTCAGATAAATCCTTATTAGGATAGCCACACTTCGGTCGAATGAAAGAAAAGAAAGGTAAAAATGCAAAAAAAAGTGCAAGTTTATTATTGTGTTGCAAGAATAAAATGTTGTCGCATACTATAGGTATGTCACACACAAGACTTTATGTTGCCAGAAGAGTGTTGTTGCATGATGGAATTTTGTCACAAATGACAGTTGGATAATAGTTAATTTTAAGTAATGGAATATTTTGGCGGTATGTTTTTTGGTCACATATTCCATTAATGCACAATAAATACATGTTGTCCTGACAAGTCAAGTGATGGTTTGATTGGCGATTTTTATTAGAATGATTGGAAAGCTTGTTCCATGTGACATATCTAGTTTCCACCTTCTCCATTTATTGCATACACACGTATGTGAACAACTTATGGCATGTGTAAAGTTATTTCATCTTCACGTCGAAGTATGTTCATTCATTTGCATCCAACTTACTAACTCCTGGAGTTGAGCTATCTATCTGCAATTACTTTGAAGCCAAAGCTATCTGACTGTTATGGAGATCCCTGTGTCGAGCGCCAGTATGATTCATGCATCTGGCATGGAGGTTCCTCATTCCATTCCTATTATTAAAGAGCCTCCATAAGTTGTTTCACGATCAACAATGGCCAACACATCAAGAAGGAAACATATTGGTCACATAACTGCTCATAACTAAAGTACAAAAGCTCCCTATGATGCCGAAGCGACTGGATCTGGGTTGGAAAACATGTTTCTTGGTTATGTTCCGCTAAGGTCAAATGAGGAAACTAAATTTACTATTGCAAAAAATGCCAAATATTCATTGGTAAAGCCAGTCATACCAAAAGGAGTCCATGTGATGGAAAAAAATCTCCCAAACTTGAATAAAATGGGATTTATAGACCATGATCTGTGAAAAAATCCCTGAACTCTACATGTCGAGGTATATGACCACTGTGCAAGAGAAGGAGGATGGACGTATTCACTTGGTCCCAATGGTGGGAAAGAGGATGACACAAGTCAATATTATTTGCGTTGATGCACATGCCACATTTTGGCCGCACTGCAGAAGTAAATGAATGTGTAAATCAGTTGTTGGTCTATTTTCATGGAGGATGCGTATGGATAAATAAATAAAAATGTGTAGATGTCAAGCTAATAGCCTCAATAACAGGACTTTCACTTGGAGGTTCAACCCAATGCCCTTCTTTTCTATAAAGGAATAGGATACATCCATTACCAATAGGATGGAGGAAAAATATAACTTATCCAGAGATAATAGAGACTTTTCCATTGCCTCTATCAATGGCATTGATGTTTGATTCACTGCCAAATTTGTATCAAGCAAATTGATAAGGAAGATGTGACCAAACCAATGTATTGTTGGAACAATTTTTGCGGCAAAGCAGTCTGCTGTGGGCATCCAGAGAAACTGGTCGACCTACTTACTGAATGAATTTCTAGTGGATGCCATCAATGTACAAGAAAAGGGTAATCCTTTTAACTATTCATGGATTTTAATTTTGATTTCATTTGTCGCATGGGAAGAGTCGTTGGACTACCAAGGGGTAGATGTACCTGTATCATGTTGAAGAGCATGATACTAGAATCTTTGGTATGACAAGGAAAATCCACAACGACAAAGGGATAACAATATTGAATTTTATTTACAAGGTGAGGCACTAAGGGATTATATTAGAAAACATGTGAGAATTACTGAGGAGACCGTACAATGGTTCCGCAAAATCATAATATTTTCAGTCAAGGCCCATGATATATTCCTACAACTATGACAAGAACCTCAGAAGAAATGGTTGGATATGCAGTTTTAGTTATCGACTGAAGAGATTAACACAATTGTTCGAGGTCGATCCAAAGAATGGAAACAACTTGTCGCAAATGATCAACTTTCTCCATAAATTGATCCATGACAGGATGGAACATCGAGAAATCAAAATGGAAATCAGGAAGGAGATACACAATGATAAGAGATCCCAATAATTTATCCATATGACAGCAAAGAATAGTATAGTGATACCTCGACAGATCCAAAACTGGGGGAGAAGAGAAAAAAATCCGAAAATCCAAAAAGAGACATAAGAAGAGGAAGGTCGCCAGAACATCTGGAACTCTTGTTATTACCAATGAAGACTACCAACCATTCATAAAGTCCCTCTCATGACTTGAAATAATTATTCCCTACATCATGGGTGTCTATGGTACATGAAGATATCTAGACTTAAGGTCTTACTTGGAAAAGGATATACCGTCTTTCAAGCTATCAATGGATGTGAATGTACAACAAGGGAAACTTATTGTAATGGTATTGTTAAGGGTGAAAATTTTGGTGCACCATCCTTCTTTGGTGCAATAAAAATTGGAATTTTCTAGGCTGGTGAACTATGCATGTGTCCCTTCTTCAACACTATCATAATCTACCTCCTAATTTCATCTCTTTACATGACTAACTTGCACTACAATGGACCATTCGATAGTGGCACTCCAAGAACCAATTCAATGGTGCGTTGTACTTAATAATGCAATAACACTCTCATGGGTCTTTAAAATTTAATTAGAATACTCTTCCAAAATCATATCATGTCACCTATGTTGAGTGCACTACAAAATGGAATAGATTTGTGCTTGCACCATAGTCTTTTGTTTGACTTATAGGTGTATAATCAACAACACAAACCTTTGGCAATGATTGATGAGCTTGGGATTGCTTTGGGATCAAGGAGATTTTGGCCTGAGCACTACCTATATTGTGTGTTAGCATTGACCCCTAATGTTAAAGATGACAATTTTTAGGCACAGTTGACAGACCTGATGTCACTCCCACATGAAAGGATTTCCAAGGAGGACATCAGAAATGTCAAGGGGCATGATATCACACAATACTTTATGTTTGAAAGGATTGATTGTGAATCGAATTATTCATTCTTACATGTCATGTTGTGTCGTACATTGGATCAATATCCTAATGGTGTATCATTTCATGGCAACATTGTTCCAAGTTATCTCTTTTGATTGTATCTAAAGGGATAAGGTTTTCTACCCATTATTATCCATGATAAAATCAATAGGTTAGTGAATCACCCATTACTGGTAATGGAAAAGGTACTCTGCTTTGCTTGGATCTAAAAAATGATTTATTGAGTCACTTCATTCTATTTCTAAAATGAGGATTGTGAATGTTAAGGCCCCTTATTCTTACCAAGAATGTGCTTTCCTCTATCTTATTTAAATTTGAACATGTTTCCCAAAACAACAAAGTATTTTATGCATGAAACACGTCATTAGTGTCAATAAGTCTTATGGTGTTTTCACCCTTACCTACCCACTTGATTTGTTCTTCACTTTGATGTTAATTGTACCCTAACCATTGTTATCATAAAATGATCGTGTGCAAGTATGTGAGTATTGTGTTGAGCACTTTGTATTCCTCAAGCTGTCATAGGTTCCTTGGTGCAATGTCACCAGCTCAAATGGCAGTCCAAGACACCAGTAAACATATGGGGATGAAGTGACCACTGTCACCTTATTTAACTTATCCCAACTGCTTCAGAAGCCTAAGCCTCTTAGGGGAGAGCCCTATTTCGACTTTGCAAAGACTCTAAAACATAAAAATATCTTCTTTTGAGGATGTTAGTTATCAGTGCCTAATGGAGTCTAAAAGGTGTGGAAATGGGTGTATGTTTTGTATAGTTTTTATAGCAGCAATACACCCTCCCAAATGTTAGACTTGTTACCAACAAACCTAAGTGTAATTATTGATCAAATATTTATCATTGTCTAAAAACATAAATATAGCAGTACAAGCATGAAGTTGGTAATTATGATAACACATTTTATATATATATATATCAGTTATTTAGCATTTGGAGAGTCAGTGTTATAAGGGACAACATAATTCACTAACATAGTATAACCATCATCATTCTTCTAGCATGCAACCATAGGTTTCATACTTTAATTAAGATACAATATGAACAACAATATGCATTAGTATCGATTGCACCAGCAATATTATCAGTACAACAGTGTTAGCATCATTAGCATGAGTAATACTAGCATAAATAAATGTTCATTAGTGAGCAGCACTAGTAAATGACAATGTAATCAATCAAAACATGTTTTAGCAATGTATATTCAGTCGCCTCCCCACTGTCATAATTATAGCAGCATGCCTCATAAACAAAAACAAACCAACACACAAGTACTACTTGTATCATTCAAATGCAACAATAATAAGACATAGAAACAACAATTAAGTTTGAAGTAAATGTATGTAAGTGTAATCAATTTCTAACTGTGTGTGTATTTAATACAATGATGTCTCAACCACATACCAGCAGTAGTATTATTGCATCCCAATTTTAAACAATAGTATTCCAAGCCAAAATGTGTGCACTTAGTATCCTAAAAGAGTTAATGTTCTTTACCAAAACAAGTTCGATTGCACATTAAATACTAACACCTAATGTTTATGAGCATGTTGTGGATGTGGGAACAAGGTACAGTGGTAAACAGGAGGGTTGTCACTGATAAGGGAATCCCTAAGGTAAGGGTAGAGGATTGAGGAAGGGATAGAAAAAGCAGCCCTGGGGTTGTTACAACCACAAGGATTAGAAGAGAGAAGAAAGGTAGGTTTAGGGTAAAATTGGGATTGTTTTAGGGACTTTTAGGGTATATTTTGAGAAATTTTCATGTTTTGTATTTGTAAGGTTCCCTATAATTCCTCTTTAGGTATTTTAGGGATTTAGAGGTTAGGGATAATTTGTAGGGACGGTGGCCTAAATTTTAGCGAGGCCCGAAAATGAAATATATATATATATATATATTAGGGTTTCTAACATAAAATTGCAGACCTAAATTTAACCTAAAAATAATCCTAAACTAACCCTAGAACTATGTTTTTTTAGAAGAGAAAAGATGTGAAAACCAAGGGAACTAACCCTAGCAAAAATCCCTACCAAAACCTAGGTCATCTAGGGAGGATGGATAACCTAGAGAGGAAGAGTTCCTAGGTCAAGCAAATAGCCTAGAAAAACTAAGGAGAAAGCCTCCTCATAAGGAGGTGTGCCTCAGTTTGCTAAGGTGACAAGAATGAAAGGTAATGGCCTATCCTATGAAAACGTGCAGCACTAGGGCTACCATTAAGACTTGAACATGCACATCCACCAACATTCAAACAAAAATATGAGAAGCCTAACCTTTTTGTGCTCGTGTTCATCCAACAAATCAAAACATCACGAAGAAAAGAACTTCACCAAAGAATTGCCAGAAAAATCTTGCATTAACCCATAAAAACTTCCCCAAGAGGAGTGCATCCATCCAAAGAGCCCTAGCAGGGGTAAAACAAGTGCATAGTGTATTATCCCATAAGTTTTTTCTTTAATATTAAAGTGAGGAGATCTATTTATATGATCCCACACTCACTTTTTAAAATATCCATGCCTACATGCCTTAAAATAAGTCAATTTGAAATTATAAAATGTCAACTAAAAATAAAAGAAAATAATAATAAAATTTAGCCTAAGGTAGGCTCAAGGTAGGCTACCTGGGGTATTTTTACCCCTAGGTGCCAAAATACGCTCAAATAAGTGAATCATTCTTAACGAAAGGCTGCAGTGAGCTGAAGGAAGGGCGTTATACCCCATCTAACCCCTAGAATGTCGTAAAATCCCTCAATGCGCTCCTTAAAGCATGAAAAGGCCTAGCATGGAGGGTGGATTTCCTCTGAGGACATAAGGCCAGGGAGAGTGGGAACCCACTGAATAAAGAGTTGGGATGGTGTATTAAGTGGTTGTGAAGGGAGACAAATGTCTCACAGCTGAAGCAAAGTCCACCAAAGCACATAAACATGATATGGATCCATGTGACCCAGTGGTCAACCATTAGGGGCCCTAAACACCATTAAAGGATGACCAAAGGTCCCAACCATGACCACCATTACTCGATAACACCCCTACTGGTCAAAAAATTGGCCCTTTCTCCCTGGGGTACACATGAAGATGCGTTGGGTACAGGTGCAGTGTAACATTGGCTTCAACTATGGGACGAGTGCTCTTCTCGGGAGTGCT
The DNA here is from genome assembly GCA_001517045.1 of Pseudotsuga menziesii. Classification (NCBI taxonomy): domain Eukaryota; kingdom Viridiplantae; phylum Streptophyta; class Pinopsida; order Pinales; family Pinaceae; genus Pseudotsuga; species Pseudotsuga menziesii. The sequence goes on along the minus strand of LPNX010960325.1, from coordinate 57,933 downwards.
CGAGAACCTGTGAATCTATTGGTACCTATAGACCTACACACATAAAATGTCCAAAAGGATTAAAAGCATCTATATGCATACACTTATGTCATGTCTTGTTTCTAAGAACAATAAAAAGTAGCTAGACAATGAAAAGACATGAAATGCAATACACAAAAATATGTCTAATGCAACTAATCCTACCTAACCTACATTAGTCAATCAAAGTAGGTTAGGTTGAATCATACCACCAATGTAACCATATGAGTAAGCAATTCATACCTGATGTCTTACCTTTGTCCTTTAGTGTAATCCATGACAATACCTCATTGATGATATGTTGAGTTTGTACCAGGATATTTATCTTAGTGAGTGCAAGAAACCGAAACTTCTTAAGAACCTAGAATACTTTAAATCGATGCCATGGAGAAGCATTGCTTTGACAAGCTTCATTGATCCATTCTTCTAGCATACTAATGTATGGATTACCTCTATCATACATGTCTTCTAAGAAAAAAAAATTCCTGATACTTTCCCATAAATCCTGGACTTGGGAGGCTATACATAGATCCGAACCTTGGAAATATTCATATGTGAGCCGAAACCTATGTCTGAATTTACTCAAACATTTATTTGGGCATACCAGTACATTGCTTATCCTTTTCACAATCATGTTAGTAACACCAATAATTCTTGAAATTTTGAAATTGTCAGCTATATAATTCATACCTTCATGCTTCAAATGAAAAGATAAACAATAAATATTATGGAGCGAGGGAATGAAAATCATACATGTCCACCTACCTTCCTCGGTCTTGTTGAAATTCATCATTAGGGACTTATCAGTATCATATAGAGTGGGCTAAACAACTTCTTCAACTCTTCTTGAGGAGCACAACTGAGAGTGATAGTCTAGGCTCATCATATGCTAAATATCTACAAAATAATCCTTTTTGCAACATTCTTCCCTACTGCAGAACGAGTATGATGGATATATCATGGAAGAATCATTAGATATATGGGGTCCCAAATATTAGAAATTTTCATCATAATGGATCGTCTATATATGACAACTATCAAAGTATGGAGATGTTTCACTTTCACTTATGGTGGAAAAAGGGTTGAGTTATTATTCATCATTAGCCTCATAAGGAGAAGGAGCAATCGTATCTAATTCCATGGGGTCTTTATAAATCATGTCCTGGTCATCCCTAATTAAGGTGACTGAAATCTCTTCATCCCAAACAGTATCAAATTCTAGCTCAACCTGAGTAACTTCATCAAGTTGTTCTTCCTGACTGCAACGTATGGAGATAATTCTACTTGGTGTCGAGGAATCATATAAAAGTGGAACCATAAATGTCCAATAACCATCATCCTCATAACTTCCATCATTATGTTCCCAGAGGTCTGAGATGTCATAAGAAGTCATTGTATATTGGAAGGGAGAACTCATCCTATCGTTCTGTTCTTCAAATCCTTCAACTATGACTTCTGGATCTTTGTATATATCACCATCGTCATATTCACCTTCTTAGGGAGCTTCATCTATCGTGCTTGAGATATCATCATCTAGGCCATGGAAAAGGGTTCCTTCGAACTAATCCTTATTTCAAGCTTCCTTATTGAACAAGTCCCTTGCATGCTTGACATGAGGTATCCATTTGTCACGTTGCTCTGAATCCCAGTGGCTACAGAATATTTCCACCAATTCTGCAAAGGATGATATCATTCCTTTATATATTCCCACAAACCAATCAAGGTCCTTTCCTCTCAGGTGCAGGAAAAATGATCGCATGTAAGCATCTTATTCTTCTTTAATACCATATTCTGAAGCCAAATTCATAAACCATTTCACATGATGTGTGGCATTATCATGGTCACCCTTGAAGGCATGCTAGAATACCTATGGTAACTCATCTGAATATCCTGGGAAGTTAGATAAATCAAGAGGAGTGAAAACTATTTCCATTTCAATAGAAGTCGGATTATCAGGATCTTTAAATTTAAATGGAATATCATCTTTCATTCCTTCTCTTGAATCATCTTGAGTATGGCTCCTTCCCAGTATTTCTTCCCACATATTGTCGATTATGGCATTTCTTTCTTGTTCTTTGATACCGTAATCCCAATCCATGTTGAACACATTGATGAACTGCCTAAGTGAAGAAAAAAATTTGCAAGGAAATCCCTCATACCAATTCATGACAAACAAGTTGTCTTCCAAATGAAGGGATAGCAGAAAGATCCTCATTATGATGTCTTCCTATATGATGTTTCTTGCACATATTAATTTCATGAATGCATGCGCATGTGTTGTTGCATGATACTTATACTAATAGAATAATGGGAAAAGTTCCTTCTCGCAATATTGAACGGCATAATTGTGTGGAAATATCGGAATGCATGAAAATTCCAATATGTCCATCCATAATTCTTAATTGGATTCCATATCGTAAGTAAGCCTTGTCTTTATAGAGCACTTCTTTGTTTTTCTTTGATTGGAGTCGCCATGAGAGAACTGCCAAGCTAGTTAATAAAATCTCACCAAAGTACTAAATAAAACAAGGGCGTACCAAATTTATGGGGTGGGATGAGTTCTTTGTGGAGTTGTCAAGTAATCCTGCAGGTTAGTCCTTTCAAAAAAAAAATCTATGCAATCATATACAATCAAGACTTCAAGACTTACAAAAGTGTTTTTCTTTCCCGAATAAGTCACCTCAATGAATTTGAGGTCCCTAGAAATGGCGCCAAAATGTTACTCCTTGTCGAGCTTCTTCTTATGGAGTTACCAGGTAATATCTACATGATTAGTCTTTAAGAATAATATTTTCAAAATACCAAGAAAGACTTACCTAAATTTTGTTATTGAGTGTCGTTCTTGTCAGGGGTGTGAATGACTCTGGATCAACCGCTTCAATTTTGAAATGGTCTCGGGAAACGACGCCAAAAATGATATCGGATAAAATGGCAGTCCAAGCCACTAGCAAGAATATGGGGATGAAGTGGCCACTATCACCTTAGTCAACTTATACCAACTGCTTCGGAAGCCTAAGCCTCCTAGGGGAGAGCCCTATTTCGACTCTGGAAAGACACTAAAACACAAAAATATCTTCTTTCAAGAATGTCAGTGATCAGTGCCTAATGGAGTCTAAAAGGTGTGGAAAGTGGTTGTATGTTTTGTATAGATTTTATTGCAGCAATACACCCTCCAAAATGTTAGACTTGTTACCAACAAACATAAGCGCAATTATTGATCAAATATTTATCATTTTCTATCAACATAAATATAGTAGTACAAGCATGAAGTTGCTAATTATGCTAGCAGTAGTATATATATCAGTTATTTAGAATTAGAGAGTCAGTGTTATAAGAGAAAATATCATTCACTAACATAGTATAATCATCATCATTCTTCTAGCATGCAACCATAGGTTTCAGAATTTAATTAATATACAATATGAACAACAGTATGCATTAGTATCGTTTGCACCAACAATATTATCAGTACATCAGTGTTAGCATCATTAGCATGAATAATACTAGCATAAATAAATGTTCATTATAGAAGCATTAATAAGCAGTACTAGTAAATGAAAATGTAATCAGTCAAAACATGTTTCAACAATGTATATTCAGTTCCTTCCCCATAATCATACTTATAGTAGCATGCGTCATAAACAAACACAGGCCAACACACAAGTGCTACTTGTATCAATCAAATGAAACAATAATAAGACATAGCAGCAACAATTTTGTTTGAGGTAAATGTATGTAAGTGTAATCAATTTCTAAATCTGTGTGTGTGTATTGAATACAATGATGTCTCAGCCACATGGCAGCAATAGTATTAGTTCATCCCAATTTTAAACAATAGTATTCCAAGCCAATATGCGTGCACTAGGTATCCTAAAAGAGTTAATTTTCTTTACCAAAACAAGTTCGATTACACATTAAATACTAACACCTAATTTTTATATGCAGGTTGTGGATGTGGGAACTTAGGTACAGTGGCAAAGGGGGGGCTACCACTGATAAGGGAATCCCTAAGGTAAGGGTAAAGTATTGAGGAACGGGTAGAAAAACCATCCCTAGGGTTGTTAGGACCACAAGGGTTAGAAGGGAGAAGGGTAGGTTTAGGGTAAAATTAGGAATGTTTAAGGGCCTTCTAGGGAAAATTTTGATATTTTTTGTATTTTTAGGGTTCCCTATAACTCCTCCTTGGGTTTTTTATGGATTTAGAGGCTAGGGCTAATTTGTAGCGAAGGTGGCCAAAATTTTAGAGAGGCTCGAAAGTGCAAAAAAAAAATCTCTTTTTAGGGTTTCCAACATAAAATTGCAGACCTAAATGTAACCTAAAACTAATCCTGAACTAACCCTAGAACTAATTTTTTTAGAAGAGAAAAGGTGTTAAAACCAAGGGAACGAACCCTAGCAAAAATCCCTACCACAACCTAGTGCATCTATGGAGGATGGCTAACCTAGAGAGGAAGAGTTCCTAGGTCAAGAAACTAGCCTAGAAAAATGAAGGAGAAACCCTAGGGCACCCTGACAAGGAGATGTGCCTCAGTTTTCTAAGGTGACAAGAATGAAAGGTAATGGCCTATCCTAGGAAAAAGTGCAGCACTAGGGCTACCACTAAGACTTAATAATGCACATCCACCAACATTCAAACAAAAAGATGAGAAGCCTAACCTTTTTGTGCTCGTGTTCATCCAACAAATCAAAACATCATAAAGCAAAGAAATTCACCAAAGAATTACTAGAAAAAGCTTGCATTAACCCAGAAAAACCTCCCCAAGAGGAGCACATCCATCCAAAGAGCCCTAGAAGGGGTAAAGAAGGTGCATAGTGTATTATCCAATAAGTTTTGTCTTTAAAATGAAAGTGAGGAGATCTATTTATATGATCTCACAATCACTTTTAAAATATCAAGGCCTACGTGCCTGAAAATAAGTCGATTTGAAAATATAAAATGTCAAACTGAAAATTAAAAGAAAATAATAGTAAAATATAGCCTAATGTAGGCTCAAGGTAGGCTACCTGAGGAATTTGTACCCCCATATTCCAAAATATGCTCAAATAAGTGAATCACTTTGAACGAAAGGTTGGAGTGAGACGGACAGAGGGTGTTATACCCCATATAACCCCTAGAATGCTTAAAATCCCTCAATGCCCTCCTCAAAGCATGAAAAGGCCTAGCATGGAGGGTGGATTTCCTCTGAGGAGATAAGGCCAGGGAGAGAAAGAAACCACTAACTGAATGGATAGGAGGGTGTCCTAAGTGGCTGTGAAGGGAGACAAATGTCTCACCGCTAAAGAAAAGGCCATGAAAGCACATAAATAGGATATGGAGCCATGTGTACTAGTGGTCAACCCTCAGGGGCCCCAGACACCAATCCCTAGGTTAAAAAAACCCAATAAAGGGAATTCAACAGGGACATTAAGCCATTGCACCCCTAAAGGACGACCAAAGGACCCAACCATGATCACCATTGCTCGATAACACCCCTCCTAGTTGAAAAATGGGCCCTCTCTCCCTAGGGTGCACTTGAAGGTACGTTGGGTACAGGTGCAGTGTAACAGTACAACAATGTTTCTTGCATTCTTGTGAAAGAGTACCTTTGGCTTGATTTTTAGCACAAAAGTTTCTTCATTTTTAGAGGAAAAATGATTAAAGTGTATCAATGGTCGGGAATACCATCTCTCCTACGATATGTTGATGAAGTATACTTTAGAACTTGAGGATATTATTCTCTGGGCCTTGAATATCCAAGCATGCAATTAAGTTGAGAGAATAATTAGTACTATACTAAACCATTTGATCTTTCCAATGTCAATGTTATTGCTAATGCAAATAGTATTGTATTGAGAATTGTGTGTTCCCTAGTTTGTAGGTCCCTTGGTGCAACAATATTTCTTGAGTTCTTGGGAAAGAGTATGTTTGGTTTGATTCTTAGTACCAAAGTTTTATTCAATGTTAGATGCGAAGATTTAGACCATGATGAGGGTCATGAATACCATATTTACCTAGATATGTTCATGAAGTATGCTTTAACACTTGAGGATATTATGCAGTGTGTTGAATATTTAAGCATGTCCTCAAGTTATGAAAATCATTAGTAAAGTTACAGATTGTTTAATTATTGTAGTATCAAAGCCATTACCAATGCATAAATATATTGCTCATCATTATGATTAAGGATAAAATTCGGGCTCAACAATCTCACTCCATGCCCCCACGGATCTCCAAATCCCCCCACACTGTTGATACTACAAGTCCCACCAATTCAGTGCAATTCACACAAATTTGAGAGTGGTGAATATCATCTTTTATTTATTGCAGAAACCATTGACAACAAATTATGCTTCGACCTTCTACTACCAATCATCGAGAACGTTTACATCTATTCTTCCTTCAACTGTTAACTTCTTGTATTAAATGGAGGACGAACACGTAATAAACCAAAGATAGTTGCAAAAGGTGTCGTGTGTGGATTAAACTTCTTCTATCACTATGCAAACTTGTTGCATGTCTCTTCTATGTTCCAAATATGTCTTCAAACATTAAGTCGTCGAGAGAAGTCTTGGATGGAATAGACGAGTGGTATTAAGTGGGTGTTCACCATGTTGGTCAGTAACATCAACTAATATCAGTGATATGAGGATTTGCTTATGATACAACTCACCAATAATGTTTACAAAATGCATATAAGCTTTATTATAACTCATTGGTCACTCTATTGCTCAGGGACCACTAATATGGATGCCAAGAGTTATATGAGGGACACCCACCTATTGCAAGATGTCAATGACTATATGAAAGAGTTTGGTGTACTTTTACTATACATTGTTATACCACATGGTACAAAAAAGTACTTTCCCATATGTAAGCAATTGAAATGAACAAAGGAAACTAGGTTGTAATAAAATGAATACTCTACTCTAGTTGTACAATTACCTTTTGACATTATAAAATGAATAAAAGTTGATTTACTAACAAATATCCAAGCTCATCTCCTCTCTCTTATTGGTTGTCTATCTTCCCCATACATCGTGTATGTTTAGTTGTATTCCCGTCTATTTTTTCATAAGGACAATAGATAGAAATCAATATAGGTATAATATAAAAATAATGATTAAATGTTGTAGAATGACCTTCAAAACAAAATAAATATGCATTGACTTGTCACGTTGGTTGAATAGCCATGTCATTTAACTAGGTCATTGTTAGGATTATTAATCCTCTCTTGTCCAGTTTGATCATATGTCTAAATTAGGAGTCATGTCTAAATCGGGATTCCATTCAGTCTATTTTTAGTCACTAGCACCATTGGGTCAACTTGACCTAATTGGGGCACATATTCCAGTTACTAAGTGTGGGGAACACTAATTGAGGCATACTGCCACTGATTGAACTTGCATGCATCAATTGAGGAGCCTCCTAGATCAATTCCTACAATTTAGGATCCACTAGGAGTGCCAATACCAACCTTCATCAGTTGAATTCAATTAGTGACTAGTCAAGCTGAGTTAGGAGTCAGTTACATTCAGTTCTAGTCCTCTACATTCAATTGGCGCTAGGTTTTCATGACTCCATGCAGGAGAGGCGTATTTCTCACCTACCACAGTCAGTTAGCCTCAGTTAACACTGAATTAAACACTTGATTTTTGTTTTAGAACTCCTTTTAACTCCGGTAATGGTTTAGACAAGGTCAGTTAACTATTGAGTCCTCCGACAGTGATTTAGACAAGGTCTTAGTTACCTACATTCAAGTAGAGTCTAATCAATTTGAATTTCCTCATGTGGATTCGAATTGCATGTGGCCATTTAAGCCATTGTACTTCATTGTAATTATTATCTAATTACTCTTTGATTAATGAAAATAATTCAAAGCTGCAAGCCATTTTTGCACTATTTCATTCTTCAATACTGAGTAAATTGTGTGATCTATCCTGTGAGTTGTGTGTTTGTCCATAGATCTATGTGCTCAATTTAATATGGTATCAGAGCCTTGACAGACAAGGCACTTATCCTCCTCATATCTCCCACTGGATCATTTTTGAGCAAAATTGCTTCTTCCAGCTCTGCACCAGAAGCAAAAGGTTTACCACTTAATACCCCAAGTTAAGGAATTGTTGATCAAGATTTCTTGATCAATTATGCTGGGTATGATGAAAACCTGAAATGTGTTGGTTTTCCAACCTTACTTTGTCTTTTTGTGTAATTGCAGGTACAACTTCAAATGGATTCATCAGTTCCTCTCCTCAACCCATTCACAAGCTATTCAGAATGGAAGATGAAGATGATTGCATCTCTGAAGAGACAAAATCTCTATGAGGTATTTATTGGAATTGTTGAAGAGTCCTATGAGAGTAAGAATGATTGGCTGAATTCATGTGATGGAGCTTTTGGAACAATTGGTCTAACTCTTTCTCCTAGCTTGTGCTACCTCAGTAGATCTATTGAAGAACCAAAGGAACTCTGGACAAGATTGGACAGAACCTTTGGAAAGATTGATGAGGATCATAATAACACTTTGGAGAGAACATCCAGCACCATAAGAGTTCCTGATCCAAAATTCTCGGCCTCTACTCTCTCTACTGAAGTTGTTCAATATGAAAAAGAAGCAAAGTCCTCCGGTGATTTTCCTTTGAACTCTATGCAAAACTTGCCAGTAATTGCTTCCGAAAGTGAAGAGAATTTTTATTTTTCTCCCTCTAATGTTGCTGCTGGTGTGAAAATATGTAATACCTTGGATATTTTGGAAGAAATATCATATTACCAGAGTGATCCATTTGCTCCCCTTGATATAGATCTTTCAGCAAACTCTTGCAGGATTGCATGCACCAAAATTCAAAATTTTGAAGAAGAAGAAAGCTGTGCATCCACCATCTCGATTGACCATTTATTTGGATCTGATATGAACCCTATTGGATATGATATGATCTTATTTGGATCTGATCTGATATTTCTTTTTTCAATTTTTCAAATTCATAAGCTTTCAGTATTGCTTGTAGTTGTTCTCATTAATTTTGTGAAGAAACAAGTACCACAAGTCTCCTACAAAACTGTTGTTGGGGATTTGATTTCATTTCACAATTTTGGATATTTCATGAACCTATTTAGATATTATTTAATTTATGATCTGATATTATTTGGTTCAAATTTTAAAATCCAAGAGCTTTCAATCATGCATGTAGCTGCTCTACCAATTCCGATGTGAAAAATCAAGTACCGCAATTTCTCTTCAAAACTATTGCTGGGGATTTGGTGTTAGTTTCCTCTTATGAGGTTGCTGATATTTTATTTTTTGAATCATTATATATATATGAAGATATATCAAACTATGGAGCTCAATTATTCGCTCTCCACAGTCCCAGTGCTTCTCTACCATTGATCACATGCTCATCTCCTCATAGAACTAGTAAAGAGGAAGACATTCTGCATCCGCCTGAACACTTGCTCCTAACACTTGGGGATGATTTTACTACTCATGGTTTTATGTTCATGGCTGCAACATATCAGTTTCTTGAGTGTTCCTCACATGTTATGAATCCTCAAGAACCTTTTCTCACTTATCAGTTGATTTCAATTGCTCTACATGGGTCCAGTCTTCATCCAACAGCTGTCTATATTTCTGATTTAGTTGAGCATATCATTCTTCTTCCAAAGAAGAATATTCCTCCAGACATAATGATGGAGAGGTTCACATGATAGGCCCCAGGATACCTGTGCACAGAAGAACCATATTGATCTTGATTCTACCTGCTTAATTAGAAGGGGGCTTTTTTCCCATGTGGTTTTTTCCCCAACTCCTTGTATTGAGTAGTTACTTTACTTTACTTGATGTAAATGGGTGACCTATGGTCTTAGTTACCAGGGCCCATAGATTGTCCAAGTTAGCATTCAGAGGGGGTGTTAGGATTATTAATCCTCCCTTGTTCAATTTGGTCATATGTCTAAATCAGGAGTCATGTCTAAATCAAGAGTCCATCCAGTCTATTTTTAGTCACTAGCAACATTGGGTCCACTTGACCTAATTAGGGCACATATTCTAGTTACCAAGTGTGGGGAACACTAATTGAGGCCTACTGCCACTAATTGCACTTGCATGCATTAGTTTAGGATCCTCCTAGATCAATTCCTACAATTTAGGAGCCACTGGGAGTGTCGATACCAACCTTCATCAGTTGAGTTCAGTTCGTGACTAGTCAAGCTGAGTTAGGAGTCGGTTACATTCAGTTCTAGTCCTCTACATTCAGTTAGCGCTAGGTTTGCATGGCTGCATGCAGGAGAGGTGCATTTCTCACCTACCACAATTAGTTAGCCTCAGTTAACACTGAATTAGACACTTGAGTTGTGTTTTAGAACTCCGTTGAACTTCGATAATGGTTTAGACAAGGTCAGCTAATTATTGAGTCCTCCAATATTGATTTAGACAAGGTCTTAGCTACCTACAGTCAAGTAGAGTCCAATCAATTCGAATTTCCTCATGTGGATTCGAATTGCATGTGGCTATTTAATCCATTGTACTTCATTGTAATTATTATCTAATTACTCTTTGATTAATGAAAATCATTCACAGCTGCAAGCCATTTTTGCAGTGTTTCATTCTTCAATAACTGAGTAAATTGTGTGATCTATCCTGTGAGTTGTGTGTTTGTCCACAGATCTATGTGCTCAATTTAATAGTCATGCCCCTTAATTAGGACATATCTATTTATTATTATTATTATTATTTACATTACCTTCCACTTTAGAAATGCTTTGTCCTTAAAGCATATTTATGGAGAAACTTTATCTCTCCTTTTGGCTTGTAATGCCTTCTAATGACTCTTTCTTGTTGAAGTTCTAATGGTTGACAATACATGATGATATGATCTTATATGTGTGGAGAAATATAGTTGAATTGTGAAAAGATATCCCCCCCTAATTCGATCTTATATGGGATGTAAGGCTATGTTGTGTAACAAATATAAATAATTAATAAATTAATAACAATTAATAACAATTAATAATAATTAATAAATAAGTAAGAGTTGTGACTTTTCAAATATTAGGTTCCCACACCATATTTATGATGGGCCATCATTTGTAATCTATCATATCTTATCTTCAATAACATTTATACATTTATTCCACCCATGGATTCATGGTACAAGAACAAGAATTGTTCTAGGACAATGTAAACCGGATTCGGTTTATGACAATAGTATCAAAGCCCTTTCTTGGGAATTTGTGCTAATCCGGCCTTTGGCTATAATTTTCAGACATTGTCTACTCTATTTCAGATTTTTTGAACTAATTAGGTCTTTGACCTTACTCAAAAGAAAGAGAGAAAGTTTAAAAAAAAAAGGAAAAGTAAAAACAAAGAAGTAAAAGAAGTAAAGAGAAAATTAAATATAGAAACCACACATGGTTTCTTAAAAAAATACATGGTTTCTATCCCAACATCAAACAACACGTGTTTTATTGGAATCATTTGCAGAAGCTAATAATAAAGTTATAATATAAAATCTAGAAGTGCATAAGAAGCAAGATTTGAATTATTTTTATTATAATTTAATTTTTAATATCCTCCACTCCCATCATGAAATCATTCAATGGGTAAAATGCAATTCTTCTTGAGCAATCCAAGAAGGAGATAAACAAAATTATCACTCAAATAAAAAAATCTCCTAATACACCCGCTCTCGATGATGAAGATGACAGTTTTGAGGAGAAGAGACTTAAAGCCATCATCTCCAATGAAATTGGAACAATTAAAGATGACATTATTCACAATGATATTGTTGAGAATCAAGATAATGTTGTTGATAAGTATCCAAAATATTGAGCCATGCCTGGTAATGACGATGGCAGTTTCGAGGAGAAAAAGATTTTAAGTTTATGTCTTATAGAATTGAAATGGGTAGAGATTACCTTGATGAGATTCAAGCCAGTATTGTTGATAAGGCCCGAGAAGAAAACATATGTGCAGAATATGAGGAAAATGAAAAATAAGGGAACCCATGATAGACACCGAAGAAAAAGATGACAACAACAAGGTGATAGAGGCTTTTCCTACATCGAATCAAAATCTACTCGTTGTGAATTATAAATCTATAGATTTGGGCCTATAGTGGCAATTGGCATGCTAGATGCAACCCAAATTTATCCTATTGATCATAATGATTAAAAAAATGATAATACTATATTTGGAGAGAACAAAGACCATGAAAAAACACGTGCACGTTGTTCTCAACCAGTTTTATCGAATAAAGCTATTGATCTTATTGATGAAGCTAGAAGCCACGTCCATCTAAAAGCTTTCAATAGAAGGTGATAACATCAAACATACATACTCTCAAATTCCCCCAATGAATATTGGCATGAAATTCTAATAGTTAAGAAATTCCACAAAACTACACCAACAACGAGAAGCAATCAATATCTAGTTAAACAGAATGGGAAGACTAGTCATGGTTCTACAAACACAAATGTAGATAGTGATGCAAAATTTGTATCTTTTCCAAATGTCTCTTACATTCCAAATTATGGTGAATATGATAAGGGGCATAATGTTGGTAAGCCAAATGACATAGAAACTATTACATCCATGTGGTTAGGAAGTCCTATTGAGCAAATTTCTACAGATGAACAACATTTATGTTGCTCCATAATTGAAGCTTTGCACACTATCATATGGAAATCAAGAATGAAGAATCTTAAAATTCCTTTTGAAGAAGAATCCATGGACCATTAAAGGAAATTTGGGGTCTAAAATGGGCCTTATAAGAAAACAAGCCAACAATAAATTCTTGTGAGTTGGAATTCAAGAACCAATAGAATTTCAATCAAATGAGTCAACCATAATGGTTGACTTGACATATTTGTCAAAAAAACTACTTTTTTGTTCGTATTTTCAACATATCTCGTTGTGTTTTTGCTCAAATTTCGAGCGGGAGGGATTGATGTCATCATCACGGTTTTCAGGTATTTCTTGTTTTTGGGGTAGGGGGTTTCGTCAAAAGTATGCATTGTGGGTACTCATTGGATGTGGAATTTAATTATGCATCCAACGAGCACCCTCGATCGAAATTTGAGTAAACCCACAGGGAGATATGTTGAAAATACGAACAAAAAAATAGTTTTTTTTCATCCTTTCTCCAAAATTAATAAATATTATTTTATTATTTTAACCATTATTTTATTATTTTCCTTAGGAGGCCCATTTTAGACCTCAAATTTCCTCTAATGACTAGAGTTCAAAGAAAAACAAGTACAAGATCTAGAGATTTCCAATCAAGTTGACTTCGGTTTAGATGTGTGCCATCTCCATAACAACCACCACACATCTTTGAAATAGTTAACATTAAAGTGCACACCCATTGAAGTTGTAAGATGGAAGCCATTTATATTGCTTGATGAAATTTAGAAAACTCACTTTGATATTTTCAAAATCCAAGCGCTTAAGAATGGCCATCACTTTTATTTCCAAGGTCGAAGAGTATCTCTAAAAAATACCTCCATTATTATGAAATCCAATATGGGATCCACAACACATGAAAACAGTGGAAGTAATATAATTGGATTCAATTTTGGAGAAAAAAGAGCATGAAGGAAGATATTCAACCTTAAAAACGATAGTCATAAACAAATTGAAGGGGCATTTTCAAGATGCCAAGGAATGGTCCACAAATGCTCATAAATGGATTCCAAAGATGATATGGAAACAAATAATTAGAAGTTGTATTGTTTCAAAAACTCGACTCTCAAGCAGAAAGGATTACAACATAAAGTTCCAGACTCGCATCCAGAGAAAGAAATGAATCTAGAATACACTTGTCAAGTCAAGCGCTTCAACGTAGATCCATAATAAAGTTGATATCCGCCAAATAAGCTTTAAGGACAAAGAGGCCCTTAAATGTGGTGGCAATGTAACAAATATAAATAATAAATTAATTAATAATAATTAATAAATAACTAAAAGTTGGGACTTTTCAAATATTAGGTGCCCAAGCCATATTCAAGGCGGGCCATGATTTGTAATTTATCGTATCTTATCTTCAATAACATTTATACATTTATTTCACCCATGGATGTGTGGTAAAAGAACAAGAATTGTTCTAGGACAATGTAAACCGGATTCGGTTTATGGCATGTGGGAAAATCCTCGAGGTTGTAGCAAGGACCAGTATTATGAATTGCGAGTTAGCATCTCAAACTCCAAATGGCCAAGGAAACTCCAAATAAGAAACAAAACAAAAACTAACATGAAATAAAAGGGACAAGTGTTAAGCAAAACAAATAGAATAGGAGTTATGTCAAACCAAATGTTGATTACCTAATAGTTCAGCTAAATACAGTGGTGTCACCTAGTAGGTGAGGGATTCAAAGCGAACCCAACAATCTCCCTTAGGGAGGTCCTTTTTGTCCACATAATTACAATATAACTAGCATACAACAATGGAGAAACACTTGCTTCTTAGAGGAAGAAATAAATGGAGATTTGCATGCCAACTTGAGATAGGGAGTTAATTGAAATGTGAACTCTCAATGCAATTCCAAGAACATAATTTTTCTTTGATTTTCTCCTATAGAATGCATGCCCATGGCTTTATTTTATAGGCCAAATGTAGGCCAAGAAACATCTAAATCCAAATGTTAACACTCTTTCCTTTGAACTGGTTCTCTAAGTACATGAGTGGGGCTATTGAATCCCCCCAAGCATGTGACATTAGAGTAAATTTGAGGTCTAAAATGGGCCTCCTAATGAAAATAATAAAATAATAGTTAAAATAATAATAATAAATAGTTAAAATAATAAAATAATAGTTATTAATTTTGGAGGAAGAATGAAAAAAACTATTTTTTGTTCGTATTTTCGACATATCTCCCTGTGTTTTCAATCAAATTTCGAGCGAGGGAGATCGTTGGATGTAGAATTTAATTCTGCATCCAACGAGAACCCACACTGCATACTTTTGGCATACCCCTCTACCCCAAAAACAAGAAATACCTGAAAAACATGATGTTGACATCATCATCACGTTTTTTCAGTTATTTCTTGTTTTTGGGGTAGTGGGGTCTGTCAAAAGTATGTTGTGTGGGTACTTGTTGGATGTGGAATTAAACTCCGCATCCAACGGGCTCTCCCGCTCGGAATTTGAGTGAAAACACAGGGAGATATGTCGAAAATACGAACAAAAAAAATAGTTTTCTTTTATGACAAATATGTCAATTCAACCTATGGTTGACTCTTTTTACTGAAATTCTATTGGTTCTTGAATTCTAACTCACAAAATTTATTGTTGGTGTGTTTTCTTATAAGGCCCATTTTAGACCCCAAATTTCCTCTAATGGGAGTCTCATTCGAGTTTTGGAGCCAAGAGAGTTGTTTTAATCTTTAGATGCACTACGGAAGTAACTGGTCCTACCATGTTTACAGTCGTGCAGTATTCAAAGGAAAATCCACGTGGGTCGTTGAATAGGTAGGTCATGCTAAATAGTGTGGGTTTCCACTGCTTTTAGCTACATGATTTTTTGTATCGACTTTCTTTGACATTTTAGGGCTCAATTTAACTTTTGGATTTAATGAAGATGTCTTTGGTGAGCTGCATGTTGTATGTTGATGATGTCTTTATGCAAGATTAGTCAAAATGTCAATGTGTGCAAAATTTAAGCATTGACAAGTTCTTGGAAAGAACTTATTGTATTGCAATTTCCAATATGAATTTCAACTTTGAGTTCCAATTGTGTTGACATTAATATTCTTTAAAATATATGTCAATTTTTTTTTATTTAGAATGATGTTGATATATTGATTGGTTAAATAATCAACTTGTGTGATTGACAATAAAGCATCCTTGTAACATGAGCTTACCATATTTGTAGTGTTTTCTTATTTCACTTTTGGCAATAGGTCTTCTTTGGACACTTATGTCACCTTGTTGATCCTTAAAAGTTTGTTGGTAGAGATACTTGAAATTTCCATTATTTGTACTTCAACATCTAAATATATACCTAATTCAATTGGATTTGTATCTTAAGAATTGTGATGTTTATTGGATTTGTATTGGCCCCTTTCTCCATTTTTTGGATTTATAATCTAATGATTACTCTATTTCAATTGAATTGATCAATGGTTCCTTCTTTTTATTTCTCTGTTGGTAAGTTGCTCTAACTTGTTTTGTAATTGCTTCTTATCATTCTTTAGTTTCTTAATTTGTGTCATTTATCTTTGATTATGATCCCTAATCATAAATTTCTTCATTATATATGGATTTGTCTTTTTTAGGTTCTAGATTCTTTGGCTTCTCACCTTTTAACCTTTTGATTTGTTCAAGCACCCATTAAGGTTCCTTTGGTGGAATTGTCTTCATTTTTTTCTGATAATTTCTTTCAGGGATCTTGATTCTCCTGTTCTAATTTTTTATCGCATTATTTTTTATCTAACTTCTTGACTTCGGATAATAGTTTTTGGCTATGATCTTTTAAGCGGGAAATCTATTCATATTTTTTACAACGTACTTGTTGAATTTCTTCTTGAGATCTTGAATTTTCTAGTGATTGCATTGTTGTTTTTCATCTTTTAATTCCTTCATTTGTGTGAGCAACTCCTAATCCAATTTTCTTTGTAAGAATTATCTTTGTTTCTCAAACAAGCTCTTTTCAAGTTTTGTTCGCTCATCATCGAGGTATTTCTATTGGTTCTCTAGCCGCTCCAACCTAGAAATATATATGCATTTGCATAAACCTCCATTTTGCTTGTCTTGGAAATAGTGCATTTTTCTTCTTCTTTTCATGTATAGTGAAAAACTTGATTTAGGAGGTCTTGGAAATCCCTAACCCACTTGTCCATTAAAGTGAATATTAAAACTTTTGGAACCATTTTAATAAAAAAAAATTACATGATCTATTAAGATTTCAATTAAGATCTTGACGTTAAAGTTCCCTCGACTTATGAATTAAATGACTTTCAATTACCCCTTACCCCTATAACCTTTGAATTGGAAGTTCAGAAATTTTATTTTTTTAACTATCTTTAGAAATTACCCATTTTTTTATATTTTTTAATTCCAATTATTATTTACACATTGAACTTTTAATATTTAGTTGTTGCAAAATCAAAGTTCCCACCGTATTTTGATTTTTGTGTTTACTATGAATTGGTAACATGAAAATTATCAAGACTTCAACTTTATAAATACCCTTATAATACTTCATGTCTTTTTTCTTTTAATATATTATGTGTTTCTTTTTTCATATATTTTATGGATATGATTTCCATTGTAATCACGACTTGATTTCACCCAAGCATCATGTTGCTTATGTTCGTTTGAGTGCTTTAACTATTGAATCAAATTCCACATGTGTTCATGGTCCACTTGAATAAGTAATTAAGTTTGGGAAGATGTGAGTGCAACCTCTTGGTGGCAAGAAAATTTTGCATCACAGTAGGAATCTTGTCTTCATTGATGGCTATCTACAAGGGTTCCCTTATTGCCATGTGTTCAGAAAAGGTTGTCATTGATGACACCCATTAATGACAAAGGAGACAAAGACAAGATAAAGGTTAATGGCATGACCAGAAAAGCATGGCAATGACACTGGATGTGGGCATTGGAGCCATTAGAACACATTGGAACACCTAATGAGCCAAATGACCCATAGTGTGGTCATTTGTTGAAGATAATATGGGATGATATGGCTTATGTGTTGATATGATAAATCCCTTGATGTATGATGGAACCCTTGCTCTTATAGAAACCTTTGATGCTGAACCTAATGATGAAAATAAACAAATGTAATTGCAAACATGCAAAGTCGGCTCCATAATATATATATATATATAAATACATAGCAAGGTCGACTCATTTAAATATGGAAAAATAAAAAAACTCAAATAAGAAGTCGGCTCAAAAAATTAGTATGAAAACTAGTATAAATAGGGCTAACGCCCTTATTCATTTTGTAGAAAATTTGGGTGGAAAAAGAGCTCTGATTTTCTACCAACGACTGAGGAAATTCAGGTGTGATTGAGGCAACCACGATCAAGAAGAGGTGGATGCCACTAAGGGTTAAGACTGGTTTTTTTTTCTTTGGCTTTCAGCAGTAGTGACAAAAGGAAGCAGCAACCTTGACCTCTTTTAAGTCTGTTTTTTTGGGAGTGTTGGAGCAGGGTCCCACAGGTACAGAAGAAGCTGCCAGTTTAGCGGACAGACAGTTTTGGTGGAAAGAAGATAAGATAGAGCTACGACGCCGTAGCACGTTTCCAACTGTACAGCAGAGCCGGAAACCATGACTTTTAAGATAGAGAAGTCAAGAAAGGCAATGGTACCTGAGCGGCCGAGAAGAGAGAGCTCACCCACTGCATTGAAGGCAGCGGCGGAAGACATGAGGGCTCAGCAACCCTCATAAAGGAGAAGGAGCAACGAGGCTGAAGCATTGAAGATGAAGGACATAAAAGCGAAGCGGTGCACAGTACCCATGATCAGTGCCGGGAAGCATGGAAGACTGCAGAGAGTTGTGGTGTGACGGAAAGTGGCTACCTCAAGTACAAATATGGCCGACTGTCACTAGTTAGGGTTTGGGTTACTGTTGGGACAGGCCCACAGTGTTGTAATGGCGAGACCTTCGAGCTGCCTATAAAGGGATATATTTTGTATTGTAAAAGGGTTGGTCAGTTGGTTCGTTCGTTCAGTTGTTAGTTGTCTTGTAGATTATTAGACTGTTGTAAAAGCCTAGCTCTGGTTATGTTATTAGTGGTAGCAATCTTATTGTAACCAGTAGCTGGCTTATAGAGCATGCATGTAACGATCCGCAGGGATCGATAGAGAGGGAAGAGTATATTGGAGGAGAGCAATATAGAGAGGAAAAGAGATCTAAGAGAGAAGATCTTGAGCTGCATATGCGGTGCAGCAGAACTGTGTTTTACCTTCCCCTGAGCTATAATAAAAACACATTTATGTGGACGTAACTTCCATCCTGGAGGTAAACCACGTTAAAATCAAGTGTTATGTGATTGGATTATGTGTTATGTTTACTTATGCAGTTCTCAGTCATTTCATGGACTTTGTTTACAGTTTAATGAATGAATGTGTTAATCAGTTCACAGTAATATAGAAGGATAAACATAAGTCAAAGTCTTTGGCATGTTGTATGTGGTTCATTTATGCTTTGCGTGAAACAGTCACTAGTTGCAGTATTGAATAGCCTTGTATGTTAAGTCTTGCACGTCGACACGAGCAACGCTAAGTGTGCTAAACCGCGGAGGTAGGATATCACAGAGAGGTGATACCGCACCGGCAGAGGAGCTGTGGTGCGCGATACCACAGGTTGAGGACTTAGCGTTGGGCAGGAGCTGCGTGTCGCACGGTGCGCGGCGACGTGGTAAGGCTGGAGATATCGCGAGTCGGGGAAAGTGCGCAACATAGAAAAGGACCGCACGACGGTATAAAGGGATATCTCGAGGCTAGAAGAGCTGCGAGACGAGGAGATCACGCGACGTGAGCAGAAGATCGCGCGACACGCAGGGAAAGAGACCTCGCAGCTAGGGGAGCTGCGAGTCACAAGTAGGATTGCCACAGAACCTGGTCCAAGACACTTGAGTCCTTGGTCAACCCATTAGAATCACTTCGGGTGAGACTTCAGGCCGCTTTGCGGCCTATCACCGAAAGGGCCAGTGAGTTAGGGGTGTTGTTAGTTGATTATAGTAAACCCGGGTCTGCCCAGACGACCAACAAATGGTTCCGTTGCCGGTTTTGAACAACTGAGCGCTAATGTTTTGTTGGCATCCCACTAGAGAAGAGTTTCACCAGTGGCTAGAGTCAAACTTAAGGGAGTTTTCCAAGAAAGAAAATCGGAGCCCTAAATTGAGTACAGAGGACTGGTTACAAAAGCATATCTCTTCAGATATACACGCGATATTTTTTGCAACCTATGGAAACGAGCTTTACAACTGGTTATCAAACTTGACAGATAGGGACATATTCAAGAAGAAAAGAAACATTGTCTGGACACCGGAGCTGATTCAGACCGTGCAGAACCTCGACAATCCCATTACGAGAGCAGTGGACTTCTGGCTTGCGAGTGTGCTAGAAGGCTTTGTTACAGAATTTGCAGTTGACCAGAGAAAAAGCTTCAGCGAGGCTAAGCGGTACTTCTTCAAAGGATATTGTGGTAAGTACCTAAAATCTCTAAACTTGTCCATTAAGATGTTGCTACATGAAAAAGGAGTAATGGATATGATTTCAGATGAATAAGTAAACATAGTAATGTCACAAGAGTTTGAAAGTGATTTTGATGACATTGGACGAACACGTAGTGGCAAGAAATATAAAGTAGCTTTCGGCTCTCCTGTATTTGGAGACAGTTCAGACAATATTAGGCAACTGAGTCCTAGTACCACAGAAGAACCAGAGGGGGGTATCCCATACCATCCCTATACCCCACAGAAACAGACCGGGACTCAGAGTAATCCCGTAGATACTCCATCCAGTAGCTCACAGACAGTACCTACTACCGCTACATCGCCTTCACCTACACCGCCGAGTGGTAGTAATCCAGTCAACCAGAACCCACCGCAGAGAAATAGAATGGGAGATGATATGAAGCTACCTACCTTTAAGGGTACATGAGCAGAGGACCTGGAACAGCATTGGTTTCTATGCGAATCCATGTGGACCATTAAGCAAATTCACGATGACAACATTAAACTTGTATAGTTGGTCACCACATTGAGAGAATGAGCTTTAACATGGTATATGAAGTACGCTACCACACCCAGAACACTCGTCCAGGTCAGGACCGCCATGATTAAAGAGTTCAAGAAACCTAAGTCTAAGTCTCAGTGTATAACAAAGCTCAAGGATATTAAGCAGCTACCATCAGAGTCAGTATGGGACTTTGACCAGAAATTCAAAGCTCTTATATACCAAGTAAGCTTTGAGTTTGCACCGGAGCAGCATAAGGAATGGTTTATTGCAGCGCTGCTCCCTCACATCAGACTGCCACTAATGCAGCAGAAACTCTAGATGCAGGATGACGCATTGGAGATGGCGATGAAGCTAGAAGCTTCACCTTTAGCTAAAACCAGCGCAGGCATGACAACTCTATAGAACCAGTTGGCCAACCTCACGTTACAGATACATGAACTTAAGAAAGGGAAAGAGGTCATGCAAGACATATGGTGCTTACGATGTAAAGCACAGGGTCATACCAAAGACAACTATCCAGTCTTTGCAGAATATTTAGCGTCAGGGGCTCCTAACCCCTTACCACGAACGCAAGGGCCACGGTGTGAAATATGCAAGACACAAGGACATCAGCCTCAACAATGCCCTTTGCTTCAGAAGTATGTACAGACACCTAAGAACCTATACTGTGTCTTCTGCAAGTCTGTCGGACATGATGAATAGGATTGCCGAGCCTATGATCTCATGTTAGATAGAAAACATGACGTGTACAGAGTCCAATCAGAAACACAGGGTCCAGCAACAGGACCACAGCCTGATCCGGCTTACGGTGGACGTGGAGGAGGATTCATAGGACGAGGACATGGAGGAGGCTTTGGCCGAGGAGAAGGTTTTGGACGTGGTCATGGACCAATCACTTGTTATAACTGTGGAGTTGTAGGACACTATGCTAGGGACTGTCAGAGCCCCACCACCACTTGTAACTACTGCAAATCTTATGATCATACTATAGAGGAATGTCCTACCTTGATAGCTAAGATCAGAGAGCCTAAACCAGCAGCACACCAGAACATCCAGCTTATTGCTGCTGAACCGGATGAACCAGAACCAAAAGTTAACATTGTGACTCGTAGCGGTGCTTCCACCAGTGGAACATCACAGGATATCGAAAAGAACACAAGCCAGCAGTGGGTGCGCAGAGCTCCTAGTAAAGCAACATCACTCAACCTGCAGAAGAATAAAGAGACATTTCACGAATCCAAGGCTTCCTTTGATGAACCTACGCAATCAGGATCACAGGTGCCACTGTCTAGGGGCGTACCGCAGCAAGCACCTTGTGGCGATAGCCTTGAACAGATACTGCAGGCTACCACATCAAGAAGATGCGACGAGGATGAATCGACAGGAAGTGTACAATCCTTCCTGTGCAGTTGCTTGAAACTCGTGAGAAATGAAAAAGCTATCGGCGAGCTATAGCGCATCATAGATCAGTGTCAGTAACCTTCTCTCTCGGGCAGTGCACACCGCACTGTTCATAATATTACAGGACATACAAGGACCGGAAGAGAGATGAAGCTCACAGCACAGATTGGAGAGTTTGAAATGGATGAGGTCGTCTTAGATCTAGGATCAGAGGTGAATGTTCTGACTAAGCAGACATGGGAACAGATGGGTAGACCTCAGTTAGTCAGATCACCTATCCACCTGAGATTAGCTAACCAGGAGCGAGTGTCACCATTGGGTCGACTGCCGCAGGTGCAAGTTGACATTGACGAAGTTCGCAGTTTTGCGGCCTTTGAGGTTATAGAAATCATTAGCGACAGTCGACCATGTCCAGCATTATTAAGTATCGATTGGGCGATCGGTAGCAAGGATGTTATCGACCTAAAGAGAAGACAAATGACCTTTGAGGATGCGCAGATCCGGGTCATCGCGCCGTTGGATCCTCACCAGGGTCCTATATATATTGAACCTATCCGAGCAGAGGAGGAGGCACGTAACATGGATAGCCTCTACCAGATGAATGCGAACCAGGACGACTACATTAATCCAACCGCAGAAGGGAACATTAGTTGGCGATGCGACAGCTCATGCGCATCGGATTTCGATGTTGGTCTAGAGAACTGGCAGAACAGACTTTACGAAGTCTCAGCGCGCAGATGTGCATTAATGAGTAAGTCACTGCGATGGATTGGCGCAGAGATCACTGAGATTCCACCATATCATGGTCTGACAGATATCCAGGACTTCCTTGAGCAGTTTGAGCAATAGATTCCTTACGAGCAGAGGATCGCAGCTATGGACCTTGCAGTACGAGCCACACCTGCAAGATGGTGGTATGGGAATAAAGAGAATATCGTATCATGGGATGATATTAAAAGATTGATGGCAATCAGATTTTCTGTCGACAGAGAGTATGTCCAGCAGAAGTACACAGGAGAAACTAATTTCAGGACACACATTCAGGCATGTGAACAGAACTGGTCGGACATTCCCGAGGAAGAATGGGTTCACCGATTCATTCACACATTGGACACAGTTCCAAGGAACTGGTACACAGAGACCGAATTGCGCAAGGGGACGACCACATGGTCACTTATGACAGACATTTTCCTACTCACCTTCGCGTTTGAATCAGAACATCCAAGTGTTGCTCAGGCCCTAGACATAATCAAGATCAAGATATTTGAGGATTGTACCATCTCAGTGCAGGCTCAACCTGAGTGGGCCATCCAGTTGCAAGCCGCGCTTGAGTGCTATAATTTCGCCTCAAAGTCAGACAATGAAGATAAGGATGAGGATGAGGATCCTCGCAACACCAACATTCCAGATTCAGAAGGGACTCGCGATGTTGGGGGACCACAGTTAGAGATTCCAGCAAGCACTGAGCCCATCAAGATTAAAAAGATCAATATTGGCACAGACGCAGAACCTAAGTTTGCCTCTATTGGAGACTATTGGAACGATGAAACAGTCGGACAAATTGCAGATTTGTTACATGACTATCAGGACCTATTTCCCACCAAGTTCACAGAGATGAAGGGAATAGTTGGAGACCTGGGAGTTATGAGGATACCATTGAAGGAGGATGCTAGACCAGTCAAGCAGCGCCCATATAGATTGAATCCGCGCTACAAAGAAAAAGTTAAGGATGAGATTGATAAGATGCTAGCAGCAGGCATCATTGAACCAGTGGAAGAAAGCGAATGGGTTAGCCCCATGGTCGTACAAGAA
This sequence comes from Pseudotsuga menziesii, assembly GCA_001517045.1. Lineage (NCBI taxonomy): Eukaryota > Viridiplantae > Streptophyta > Pinopsida > Pinales > Pinaceae > Pseudotsuga > Pseudotsuga menziesii. The sequence continues at coordinate 34,038 of LPNX010960325.1, read as the reverse complement.
AAGAAAACCAAAGGAGACATCAGGATCTGTGTCGATCTGCGCAAGATCAACGATGCATCGCTTCACGATCCATTTCCGACACCGTTCACTGATGAGGTATTAGACAACGTGGGAGGATAGGAGGTCTACTCCTTCACTAACGGCTTTTCAGGCTACCATCAGATCAGAATACATCCAGAAGATCGATCCAAGACCACCTTTGCAACAGAATGGGGCTCATTCCAGTATACGGTAATGCCCTTTGGTCTTAAGAATACACCAGCTATATTTTCTAGAGTAGTAGTTGTTGTATTTAAAGAATACATCCATAAATTCTTAGAAGTATATTTTGATGATTGAACTGTATTTGGACTAATCGACAAGCACATAGGGGACTTACGGCTGATGTTAGAGAAATGTAGGCAGTACCAGATTTCTCTAAACTTGAAAAAATGTATATTTTGTGCACCATTCGGTATTTTGTTGGGTCATATTGTGTGCAGACAAGGCTTGATGGTAGATACTGCGAAGATCGCCATCATTGTAAATCTTCCAGCACCCAACTCAGTCAAGCAACTGAGGACAGTACTTGGTCATACCAAGTACTACAGAAAGTTCATCAAGGGCTACGCAAAGATTACAGCACCAATGGACAAATTGCTAAAGAAAGATGTAAAATTCCTATGGAATGAGGAATGTTAGCAGAGTCTAGACATATTTAAGGAGAAGATGGTTACAGCCGCCATCCTAGTATTTCCAGACTGGACTAAGCCATTTCATGTACATGTGGATGCGTCTGGCATCGCACTAGGGGTTGTTTTAACACAACCAGGAGAAGGAGATATTGACCATCCCATCGCATATTCCAGCAGAAAGCTATCGACAGCAGAAAAGAACTACACCACAATAGAAAGAGAAGGCCTAGCTATGGTGTACGCGCTGCAGAAGTTTAGGCACTACCTGTTGGGTGCCTCGTTTAAAATGTTCACTGACCATTCCACGTTAAAGTATCTGGTCAATAAGCCAGTGTTAGGGGGGAGAATCTGCAGATGGTTACTCCTCTTTCAGGAGTATAATTTTGAAATCATTGTGAAACCAGGCAGACTGAATGCCAGACCTGATCATCTGTCGCGGATAGACTCAGGAGAAGAGCCAAGTAACCTAGATGACAATCTGCCAGATGCGCCATTGTTTTCTATCCAGATTGCAGACAATTACTATGCCGATATTATTCAATTCCTCACTACAGGAGTAGCACCTGATGAGTTTATTAAGCAGCAAAAGAGGCAGTTGGTTATTAAAGCAACAGACTTCACCCTCATTGCAGGACACCTATACAAGTTAAGTCCGGATGAAGTTCTGCGCAGATGTGTGATGCCGCATGAAAAAGATGCTATTATCAGAGAGGCACATTCAGGAACCACAGGAGGTCATTTCGCAGGAAAGCCGACTGCGCAGAAAATCCTGGAGGCAGGATTATGGTGGCCTACGTTGCATAAAGACACCAAGGACTTTTGTAGATGCTGCGATATCTGCCAAAGGGTAGGAAAACCCTCGCGACGCGATGAAATGCCGCTGCGACCGCAAGTCACGCTGCGCGCATTCAACAAATGGGCTATAGATTTTGTGGGTCCTATCAACCCACCAGGAAAGCACACTGGTGCGAGATATATTATCACTGGAACAGAGTACCTCACCAGATGGGCAGAGGCCAAAGCAGTAAGAAATTGTGATGTTGCTACAGCCGCACAGTTCCTTTTTGAAAACATCATCAGTAGATTTGGATGCCCAGTAATTTTGATGAGTGATCAAGGCACACATTTCTTGAACCACACCATTGAGGTGTTGACAGAAGAATTCCAGATTCAGCACCATAAGAGCACTCCCTACCACCCGCAGGCTAATGGCACGGTGGAGGCCTTTAATAAGATTTTAGAAAATGCTCTTACTAAGATCTGCAATAGCCAAAGGAATGATTGGGACCTCAGAGTCAACGTTGTATTATGGGTGTACATGACCACATGCAAGAAACTTACGGGACACACACCTTTTAGCTTGGTGTATGGGCAGGAAGTTGTTATGCCTATGGAGTATATTCTTCCCAGTTTAAGAATCGCTCAGATTACCAGGATGACTGATACAGACACAGTGGAGGAAACGCTAGCACAGCTACTTGCCTTAGAAGAAGACAGATTCATCGCCGGATTCCATCAGAAAGTGTAGAAGGCACGAGAAAAATCTTGGCACGACAGACACATTAAGTGTAAGACTTTCCAGATCAGAGACCTAGTGCTCCTCTACGACAGCAAATTCAGAAGTTTCCAGGAAAGTTCAAGACGCATTGGCTGGGGCCATATCAGATACAGCAAGTCACAGAGGGAGGTGTCCTTCAGCTCAGCCAGCTGAATGGGGAGCTTCTTTCCACATGGATTAATGGCAGTAGGCTTAAGCTCTACAGTGATAGCCACCCCGCCTCTCAGCCCTAACTTAGCCAGTTTATGGTGGTGCAGATGTCCAGTGTAGTTGAAAGGAGGCATCGCACCGGGAACTAGTCTACACCGGCAGGTATTTTCTAAGTATGAGGAATCGCATAAGGTCGGTTCATTAAAAAAAAGGGGGGGGGGGGGGGTATTGTTTTACGCAGGTGATGCAGAGTCGCATCGCGACAGTGCGATGTTTCCCCATGCCACGTACTCAGTTTTGCAACCGACAGAGGGCCAGTCAAGTCACCCTCTGACAGGCAGTTAATGAGGAAATGACCGGTATATCTTACCATAGATTTGGCAGCAGTATAATCAATTTTTCCAGATCTGGCAAATATTCAACGAGACCGACGCCTGTACACACATGTTTCGAGGGAAATTCAATCGGATGTCCGCATTTATTAAGGATCGGATGGCGGGTGTGGTCTTGTCTAGGCATTTATTACAACCGACGAGTTCAGTCTAGATGACCGTTGCATCCGGGATTATCGTATTGGGCATAAAAGCAGAAAGTATTCAATTGGGACGGTTACGTTTGCAGAAAAACCGAGAGCTATAGAGTAAATTGTTAAGAGTTCCCTGTGAAGAGATAATTTTGTTGCAGAGTGCTATGATTTTTAGAAGTTGCAGCCATTGCACGTCCGCCGTTTTGTACTAAGAGGGTTCTGTTCGAGGACGAACCTCTAGAAGGCATGCCGAGACGCTTCGACCCTGGGGGCCGTAGGTCCGCTATGACGACGCCGCCCAAGGTTGCGAAATTAAGTACATCACAGGTCAGAAAGCCGCCAAGGATGAAGAGGCAAGCGCCAGAAGTAGAAGTTGTCACCAAAATCTCTGCTAAGGAGAAGAAGAACGCCGAGCTGATCACTGAAGATAAGAAAGCAGAGCAGAAGAATTATGAGAAGAAATCTCCTGCCAAGCGGAAAGTAAAAATGAGAAAAAGAAAGCAACGGGAGAAGGTCGCCGACCTATCTGATCAGCTAAGAGAAGCACAAGAGATTGCGGAGGCAACGAAACGAAAATCTGACGATCAGAGGCAGCATGTGTACCTGGAGCACCTTGAAGAGAAGAAAAGTGGAAGAGGACAGCAAACCCAGCAGACGGTAGAATTCCAGAACGTAGACAAAGGCTTGTTCTCGAAACGGAATTCATGGGTTGTATCTCTTTCATATACAAGGCTCCAGACTGAATGAAATGTTTGAGAAGGCTGGAAGATACATATTTTCCTCATGATAAAAGTTCTAACCCAGATAAAGAGGAAAGGATATCTGTGGAAGACCTTTCAAACACTAGAAGGTTCTTAAAAGGTTTCAGGAGCGACGAGAGCGAGACCATGACTACGGGCAGGAAGGATAAGAGAGCCCAGCGAACCAAGTTACAGAAACTACAAAGAGCATGTCGAAGTGATGCAGAACGAAGTCGCAGGACTTCGAGACAAGTTTAATAAGGCTTCGCAGGAAGCCAAGGTAAAGCTACAGTAGGAGAAGCCCACTGGTAGTGGCTCGGGGACGAGCCACATGTAAGTGTTAGGGGACTGTTGGAGCAGGGTCCCGCAGCTACAAAAGAAGCTGCCAGTTTAGCGGATAGACAGTTTTGGTGGAAAGAAGATAAGATAGAGCTACAATGCCGTAGCACGTTTCCAGCTGCAGAGCAGAGCTGGAAACCATGACTTTTAAGATAGAGAAGTCAAGAAAGGAAACGGTACCTGAGCGGCCGAGAAGAGAGAGCTCACCCACTGCATTGAAGGCAGCGGCGGAAGACATGAGGGCTCAGTGACCCTCATAAAGGAGAAGGAGCAACGAGGCTGAAGCATTGAAGACGAAGGACAGAAAAGCAAAGCGGTGCACAGTACCCATGATCAGTGCCGGGAAGCATGGAAGACTGCAGAGAGCTGTGGTGTGACGGAAAGCGGCTACCTCAAGTACAGATATGGCCGACTGTCACTAGTTAGGGTTTGGGTTACTGTTGGGACAGGCCCACAGTGTTGTAATGGAGAGACCTTCGGGCTGCCTATAAAGGGATATATTTTGTATTGTAAAAGGGTTGGTCAGTTGGTTGGTTCGTTCAGTTGTTAGTTGTCTTGTAGATTATTAGACTGTTGTAAAAGCCTAGCTCTGGTTCTGTTATTAGCGGTAGCAATCTTACTGTAACCAGTAGCTGGCTTATAGAGCATGCATGTAACGATCCGCAGGGATCGACAGAGAGGGAAGAGTATATTGGAGGAGAGCAATATAGAGAGGAAAAGAGATCTAAGAGAGAAGATCTTGAGCTGCATATGCGGTGCAGCAAAACTGTGTTTTACCTTCCCCTGAGCTATAATAAAATCACAGTTCTGTGGACGTAACTTCCATCCTGGAGGTGAACCACGTTAAAATCAAGTGTTATGTGATTGGATTATGTGTTATGTTTACTTATGCAGTTCTCAGTCATTTCATGGACTTTGTTTATAGTTTAATGAATGAATGTGTTAATCAGTTCACAGTAATATAGAAGGATAAACATAAGTCGAAGTCTTTGGCATGTTGTATGTGGTTCATTTATGCTTTGTGTGAAACAGACACTAGTTGCAGTATTGAATAGCCTTGTATGTTAAGTCTTGCACGTCGACACGAGCAACGTTAAGTGCGCTAAACCGCGGAGGTAGGATATCACAGAGAGGTGATACCGCACCGGCAAAGGAGCTGTGGTGCGCGATACCGCAGGTTGAGGACTTAGCCTTGGGCAGGAGCTGCATGTCGCACGGTGCGCGGCGACGTGGTAAGGCTGGAGATATCGCGAGTCGGGGAAAGTGCGCAACGTAGAAAAGGACCGCACGATGATATAAAGGGATATCTTGCGGCTAGAAGAGTTGCGAGACGAGGAGATCGCGCGACGTGAGTAGAAGATCGCGCGACGCACAAGGAAAGAGACCTCGCAGCTAGGGGAGCTACGAGTCACAAGTAGGATTGCCACAGAACCTGGTCCAAGACACTTGAGTCCTTGGCCAACCCATTAGAATCACTTCGGGTGAGACTTCAGGCCGCTTTGCGGCCTGTCGCCGAAAGGGCCAGTGAGCTAGGGGTGTTGTTGGTTGATTATAGTAAACCCGGGTCTGCCCAGACGACCAACAGGGAGTAGCAGATGACAAAAGTTGCGACATATGCCACTTCTCCTTTGGCTCTGAATTTCAGACTACTGTAGCAGCCTCAGAGCGGGCCTTCAACATAGGCCTAACATAAGCTTGAAGGGATTTGGGGACACCATCATGGAAGGATAAAAAAAGATCATTAACTATGAAGTTCCAATTTTGGAGAAGTCAGATTACTTTGGTCAGAGAAATAAAATGAAAGACCACTTGAAAAAATTTGGTATTTGGAAAATTGTGGTTAATCCACATGTCCAGCCAAGCAAGAAGACAAAGACAACTGTTGAGAAATACAACAAGATTTCCTTGAAATTTTGTATGGATGGACTGTCAAGTTCTATTCAAGAAAGTGTAAAATATTACACCTCTGCCAAGGATCTCTAGTTCAAGCTGGAAGAAGTATACCAAAAGAAAAATCAAGACAAAGAAAAGCAAGTAGAAGTCAAGGATGAAAAGCAAGAAGAAAAGCAGGTACAAGCTTAAGATACAAGTGAATGTAAGTACTCTTCAATGGATGATAATTTTGAATGTAATGATGATGAAGTTGGTCTTACAGAAGATGAAAAAGAAGTTTTGTTGAAAGCAAATAATGCATTTACAAGCACTTTGTTAGATATTGATCTTAGATTCAATCAAAGACTCAAGAATAAAATTTTGAGGTCATTTGAAAAATACAAAGAGGAGACAAAAGCTTTGCTAATGAAGTTAAAACTCAAGAACAAAGACTTGCAAGATAAGTGGCAAGATCAAAATGATGAAATCAAGAAATTGAAGATTGGATTAGCAAAAGAGAAAGAAGAGATTGGTGTAGATCCTAAAGAACTTGAAGAAGCGATATGGGCTAATACTAATCTAAAGATCCAGTTGAAGGAAGCCAAAAGAATAGATGTTATGAAGCTTCAGCTGGAAGAAAAAGACAAAGAAAATCAGAGGCTTGAAATGGAAATGTTGGCCTTAGAAATAAAATTAAGAAGTCAAAAGATAATGTGAAGTACAATGAAAGTTCAGTCATCCTGGATGAAATTCTAAAGTGTCAGAGGCTTTCCTCTGACAAGTCTGGCCTTGGGTTCAAGAAGGAAGAAGACAAATTGAAAGAAGTCTTGTGGTCCCCTAGAACTCCTGAAACTAAATCCAGCAAGGTTGTTCATGCACCTGCACATAGCAACAAAGAAGTTGAAAATTCAAAAGTACCTCACGAAGCTACTCCCACTCATCAAAACCATTCATTTGAAATAAGAAGGACAACTCTAATATGGATTCAAACATTAATGTATGAAAATAGATTTAATGGCTATTGTTATTCTTGTAATGGATTTGGTCATAGGGCTATGGATTGCCATTCCAAGGAAGAAAAAATATTGGAAGTCAAAGTGATCAACGAAGATGTTGGGCATGTGATAAAGTTGGACATGTTGCTGCTAGATATCATACTTTGAGATGATTTACCTATGGTGGTGTTGACCATAAAGCCCAAGTATGTGCGAGTCCAAGAAGACAAATCATGAAAAGATTAACATACAGCTCAGGAAGCAAAGCCAATGAAAAAGATGGAACAAATGATGAGAAGACAGAGGTCAAGAAGAAAGTATGGGTAAAGAAAAATGTCTTGTTAAATCCACATGAGGATCAATGCACAAAAGGTGAAGGTGGCTGCCATATGGCAATACATACTTAAAGTCTTTCAAATACTTTGAGTATGCCATGAGTACATGGAGTTTGGATAATGAACTCAAGGGAAATTGAACGCTGCTCCAAACAAGTCCTAGGATCGTGAAAGCAAATATTGACAGAAGGAAGACTAGTCTAAGGTCCAAAGCATAGTCCAGCAAGTGCAGCAGCAGTGGAGTTGTTGTGATCAATCTCCAAGTGGGAGATTGTTGGTTGTGAGCCTAATCTTTAAGATCTAGAGATATTATTCAGCTGTGTTTGTGCCCTTGGTTTACTATACACTCGTTTCCCGAGAAAATGTTTTGGGATGTTTGTTGGCCAATAGTTTTATGAACCCATGGTATTAGGTTAATCGTAGTATTTTCCCATGGTATTTCCCCTATAAAAGAAAAGCAGTGTAATACGACTGTGTATGGTATTGTATTGTATTGTAGCACTATAAACAATCGTTGTGATTGTGTGAGAGATTCTGTGAGAACGTGAAGAGGAAGTGCAACGGTATTGTTGTAGGTTGTATCCCTTCATATTTCTGGACGGTAATAAAAGGACTGGCAATTTATGTGTGGATGTAGCCCATCGTTTGGGTGAACCACGTTATATCTGTGTCTCTTTGTAATGTGCTTAATGTGTTTTGCATCTTGTTTAATGATTTAATTGTATAATTGGTATTGCTCTACGGTCTTGTTTCTAACAAATGCAAGGCCAAGATACAACTTTGGATATGATTGACAGGGATGTCTTACTGTTGGTATCTAATTGTATGACTTAGCATATGATCAGAACTTGACATAAGCAATCATTTGATGATATCATTGATAGGGGGAGCATCCAATGAACTGTAGAACGCTAACCTCGGATCTTAGCAGCATGGTGACTAAAGGAGAAGGTACCCTAACCAAAAATACAGCATTTCTACAAAAATGGAGTCTAGTGAAGGCTACATGATTGGAAATTCATCCTCAACAGTATTTAAGTGATTGATACAAGTATCGTTAAAAAGTCTTGATGAAATCATGATTGTAGTCATAAAAAGCTGAGTAAGAAAAGTTCTGAGAGCCCTAATCTATCTCGGGTAAGCCTTAGTATAGAGATGAATTCATCAATATCATACTCAATCACAAAAGGTTGTTGAAATTATCCATGCACATCGTCACAGTATTTATCCTTATCACAGTAACCCTGGAAGAAGTGATCTGAAGCCTTCTCAATCTTTGACATCTGCAAGTATCCTTAAAAGATTAATTTCAGGCCCTTATCTCAGTAAAGGCTGCATAATCATCAAGAAGACATTTAAGGAAGATGAAGTGTAATATGTTATGATATCTCTGTGTATATCTTTGATCTTTCCATGGAAGTTTCAAACTACAGGGCCTTTCTATCTCAAGCAAAAACAGTCAAGGAATGGAAATGATTGAGGCCTTGTATATATGAAGCACTTGATGGCACAATGTCTTGTATAAGGAAATCAATCCAACTCACATTCAAGGAAGCTTCAGAAAAGTGAATCTCTTCAAGATTAGACATCTGAAAAACCAAACTAAGATCAAAGTTTACCACCAATTATAACAAAAAGGAATGTTGAGGTTGCAAATACGACATGTAAAAAGAAGTGTAAAAAGGAAATCGGTAGAGGTAGCACTTGAAGCAAATGGAGTGGGACAAACCTTGGACAATGAATAAGTAAATTGTTGATCTTGTTTGTTCAAGACACACTGCTCTCTCAAAAGATGAAGAGGTAACACTGATGGATTGGGGCAATGCCATCTCAAAATTTGTTGAGCAGAACAAATGTGGAGCAGATAAGAATTATTGCATCAAACTCTTGCTCCTCCATCTTTAAACTGGTTGTCTGAATAATTTTGCAAGACAAAGATCAACTAAAGACAACCGCATTTGAAATGTTTCAAGATCACATCCACGGGGGTTGATCAAATTACAGCAAAAACTTTATTTTGGCAAGTAATCGCAAGACTCATTTTGCTAATCTAACTAAAAGTGTCTTAAGAAGCCTCTTAAGCATTGCAAATATAAGTGAAGTTTTCAACAGCTATACACATTTCTTCTTTTAGGACATGTCAGGACAAGTTGGACAAAGTTGACTTGACATCTTGATCAGGATATGAGCACAACGATCTGAAAAGTCTAAGAGACAATTTGATTCTAAATATTGCATCAAGAATTATTTCCATAAGGCACTACCAAAATTTGAAGAAAGGATTGCAAAATTGAAGCAAGAAGCAACCATGAGGAGACTAGTTAAGACCTTTGAAGTGTTCAAGCTTAGGGGGAGCTAGACCAAAGCAGGAGTAAGCAAAAGACATTTGAAATTAGAGCATTTGAAATCAGTCACAGCAGCATATCAGACATTTCACTTTAATCTCAGTACATATTCAAGAAAGCATTCTGATGATTTGATGGCTTAATGCTTGGCCCTTTGTCATTAATGTCAAAGGGGAAGAAAATTGAGTAGGTGTTGCAATCAATGACAAAGGGGGATTTTGTTGAGCAAATGTTGTCATTGATGACACCCATTAATGACAAAGGAGATAAAGACAAGATAAAGGTTGATGACATGGCCAGAAAAGCATGGCAAGGACATTCGATGTGGGCATTGGAGCCATTAAAACACATTGGAACACCTAATGATCCAAATGACCCATACTGTGGTCATTTGTTGAAGATAATATGGGATGATATGGCTTATGTGTTGATATGATAAAACCCTTGATGTATGATGGAACCCTTTCTCTTATAGAAACCTTTGATGCTGAACCTAATGATGAAAATAAACAAATCTAATTGCAAACATGCAAAGTCGGCTCCATAAGATATATATAAAAATACATAGCAAGGTCGGCTCATTTAAATATGGAAAAATAAAAAAACTCAAATAAGAAGTCTGCTCAAAAAAATATCATGAAAACTAGGATAAATAGGGCTAACTCCCTTATTCATTTTGTAGAAAAATTGGGTGGAAAAAGAGCTCTGATTTTCGACCATCCATTGAGGAAATTCGGGTGTGACTTAGGCACCCGCATTCAAGAAGAGGTGGATGCCACAGAGGGTTAAGACTGATTTTTTTGCTTTGGCTTTCAGCAGCAATGACAAAAGGCAACAACAACCTCGACCTCTTTTAGGTCTTTTTTTTTTTGAGCAACAGATGACAAAAGTTGCAGCATATGCCACTTCTCCTTTGGCTTTGAATTTCGGACTACTGTAGCAGCCTCAAAGAAAGAGTAAGTTTTAGGTCCTTTTTGCAGAATGGTATGAAGGAGAAGTAGGCCACAGTCAAGAGGCATGCTTCTAGGTTGATGCAGTGTGTGAAGTCAAAGTGGATATAGCTTTGATTTCATATCAGTGACTAAGAAAGCCGCAGTGGAGGTTGCATCTCTAATTTCTGGGCAGCCACAGGAAACTCAGTAATAGCAAGTTGAAATTTGTAGTCAGTGAAGTTTAGAAGTGAACCCGGTATATGATTTTGGAAGCTTATAAAGATCGGATGCTAGTATATTTTGATTACACAAGGTTGAAGTTTATAACTGAACATGATATTTTCCAAAGCTTGTAGCAAACTTAGAAGGTGGAGCTGAACTAGTCGATTATCCTTGTCCTGGACAGACTGGAGACATAATTGGTATTGTTACACAATTTTGTTGAAACTCTTGAAGACTTGGATGTATTGTACAGACCTTTGATGATTAGTATGTTGAGCAAGTTGATTATGAACAAAAATTGGTTTGATTGAGTCTACAGGGAAAATGTGATGAGAAGATCCTTAATGTGATGAGCCAATCCTTGATGGGTATGGCAGTGAAGTGGCATTGATATGGTAGTGAAAGATAATGATTGATAGTACATCAACTTGATGACAGTGATAGCTTGAATGTAACATGAGCTTGATGACAACAACACCTACAACAGAATGAGCAAGTTTATGACATGTTGAAGATGAACCTATAGGAAGAACATTGATATGAGAATGATGAACAGAGGTGTAATGATGTGATTGATGTCATGATGGTGTATGTGATGCAATGTGACAAATGTGTGTATTAACTACAAGCTGGGTCTTGAACATGTTTTCTTAGTATGATCTAAAAAAAACTAGACAGGGTCCTAGATAAGGAGTTGGTGCTCTTTGTTTCAGTAGGTGTTGAATTGCCTCACGGTCGCAGCCGTTTGAAATACAAAAAGATTACAGATATTATATCTTGTGTCTCCCGTGCAATGTATTAATAATTATGTGTTTAACTTTATGAATGATTAATGATATAGATTATTGATGAATATGATAATCTAGTGAATGTATGAATGAAGATATAAGATTTTAATTGAAGATGTTTTTTGGATTAAGTATAAGCTTGCCGATTCACCCTACCCCCCCCCTCTCGGTGAGCCATTGTATCTAACATCATGGTAGTTCCATACTTACACTTGCACATTGCTTACCCCTTTGCTAAAATTACCTCAGTTGAGCATCAAGTTTTACCTTGACAATCACATCGTAGTAACTCGATCTTCGTTGCACCATTTGTTGTTGATTTGTTTTGTTTTTTTTAATTCATTTATAGTGATTATATTTTCTTGTGTTTCTACTATCAGCTGTATATATATAATACTCTTAGTAATTGTTTCTCCATAAACTATTTTTTTCTTCTTGTTTCTTATGCTACGCTTCCTTATTATTTCTTGGTTTTTTTGTAAGTTGACCAGTTACAATGTAGTTGGTATCCAATACAATCAATATTTCACTTTAGATTTTGCAATGGATTGTCTCTTCAAATTTGCAATAAGTTAATCTTTCTCCATAAACTATTTTTTCTTCTTGTTTCTTATGCTACGCTTCCTTATTATTTCTTGGCTTTTTTTGTAACTTGAGCAGTTCCAATGTAGTTGGTATCCAATACAATCAATATTTCATTTTAGATTTTGCCATGGATTGTCTCTTCAAATTTGCAATGAGTTAATCTTCCTTCAACTTAATTTTGGACTTGGCCAAGGGTTAATCAATAGTCTCAGACCTGGACTCGAAAAAATTCTAATAATCATGTTAAGTATTGTTATTTGTTACTTTAAATACTCTAACTTTATAAAAAGTTTGGATGGGTAACATGAAAAATTATCTAGGCTTCAACATTGTCAATACCCTTATAATACTTAATACTTTTCCTTAAATATATTATGTTCTTTCAAATAATTTACAGATATGGTTTCCATTATAATCACTATTTAATTTCACCCAAACATCATATTGTGAGGCTAGTGTGAATGATCTAACTATCAACATAGATCCATCTTAAACCTAGATTTATTAAGCACCAAGAGGGATCCAGATTGTTGAGGTGAAAAAATAAGTAGATAAGAATAATTTACACCATAAGAAATTGGATCCCTCTACATGCATAATAGATACAAGTTTGAGATGGATCTATGATGGTTTTTATTTGTTTTTTAACTTTATGAGCCAACGTGAATTTTTTTAATTATTTTTGTTTTTGAGAAGTTGAGAGCCAACATGAAGTTTTTTAATTATTTTTATTTTTTGGAATGTTATATAATGTAGCATAACATGACAACATCTTCCCCATACTCTGTTGTAGAGCACCTTGCTACTGTTGGTACAATTAAATCAAGTTCCACCTTTGTGCTTGTGGTGACCTTGATTAGACAATTAAGTTTGTGGTCACCTTTTCCCCTAAGGTTTTGGCAACAAACAATTTCACATCGCAATAGACATCCTACTTCACTAATGTTTATCTAGATGCACTTCCTTACAAACATGGTGGTTCCACATTTACACTTGCATATTACTTACCCCTTTACCAAAAGTAGCCCTCAGTAAAGCATCAAGGTAAGTTTAAACTTGGCAATTGCATTTTAGCAACCGCAATCTGNCCATGCACTAATTTTTCTTCTTGTTTCTTATGCCAAGTTTCTTTATGATTTCTTGACTTTTTATGTAAGTTGAGCAATTCCCATACAATTAGTAGTCAATACATTCAGTATTTCATTCTAGATTCTATAGTGGATTCTAGATTCTATGGTAGTCGATACTTCAAATTTGCAATGAATTTATCTTCCTTCAATATTTCATTCTAGATTCTATAGTGCATTCTAGATTCTATGGTAGTCGATACTTCAAATTTGCAATGAATTTATCTTCCTTCAACTTAATTTTTGAACTTGGACAAGGATAGATCTATGGTCTCAAACTTGGAGTTGGAAAAAGTCAAATAATCATGTTAACAAATGTTGTTCATTGTTATATATGTATTGTGATTTGATTCTCATTTTTCTCATTTTCTTTAACAGATGTATGAAAAGAAATGGCCAAAAGTTTACTTATTGAAGAAACTCTTGAAAAATTGTGATCAAAAGTCGTGTCAAACAATGTCTGAAAAGAGTCTAGCCAAAGACCATATTCAAAGCATGGCTTAAATGCCGAATGAAATGAACAAAAGTTCATTTACTAACACATATCCAACACAAGACAATAAACAAAAATCAATATATGCCAAGTATGACAATAAGGAATAAAAAATAGGTAATCGAATGGTATACAATTACTTCCATCATGATATATATGTGTGTGTGTGAGAGAGAGAGAGAGAAAATAAAGAATAAAAAATAGATAATCGAATGGTATACAATTACCTCCGTCATTATATATATATATATATGAAAATAAGGAATAAAAAATAGATAAACGAATGGTATTCAATTACCTCTGTCATGATATATATATATATCACGTTTAGTAAATGATCATGTCTAGATCACACCCCTTAATTAAGATGTGTCACTTCATTAATTATTGTTTTATTAATATTAAAACTTTATTAATTAGTTATGCATTTGCCTTTAGACATTACAGCCAAAATAGCATCCCAGATCTCAACCAAATCGTGTCATGTGTGAGGAAGGTCATGCCAACACGAACACTCAAGAATTATAGATACACTTAAAGTCATGGGTGAGCTTTTACTCAAATCAAATATTTGAGCTTGCATGTGGTGGTCTCATATTAATACACTAGAACATTGGTACAGTTATTCTTATTTGAACGAAAACAAGGATTATAAACTTCTTATTAATTTTTGTAATGGTTACTTAGAAGGTGATTACATTTTACTTTATTCTTGATAAAAATATAAAAGTAATGTATATGCAAGTCCTTATCAATTTTTTTTTATGCAAGTACATAAAGTACATAAAATTGTTGTTTCAAGCGTAAATTTTCTTCTTTCAATCACGATATTCCTGTTAATATTTGTAATGGTTACTTAGAATGTGATTACATATTTACTCTATTCTTGATAATAATCAAAAAGTAAGGTATATGCATTCCCTATCAATTTTTTTTTAATTAAAGTACATAAAATTGTTGTTTGATGTGTAAATCTTCTTCTTTCAATCATCGATATTCCTGCTACGTGTACAACCCATGGTACAATCTAAAAATCCCAACAAACAAACTTTGTTAGGGATGTTAGTTCATCTTGAATGGTAAGCCAATCACCAATCTTTTTCATATAGCTAGGCCATCTCACCTCCGTAGTGAGATGTGCTACAAGAGAAAGAGATCCAGAAGCCACCATCCTGCTCTAACTGGCATTGAAGAAGCTTTCATGTTGGGTCCTGATCCAACCAACACACAGGGATTCACGGGAATCTTTCCAAACATAGGCCCTTGAAGAGATCATTCCAATCACTAATTTCATAACAAATGACATCTACTGACCCATGAAGCTTGATATCTTATTCAATTTTCTAAAGCACTCCAGCTATTAGGCCTCATTTTGGAGGACCTGAATTATTGCTGGATACATTGCAGGTCACATAAGATAGGGTAGGAGATACCGGAGTTCCCTTACGATGCTGTTACAAGTATGGTGCTTCCTTCTGATTTTCCCTGGTATATTTGGTCATCTACAAGCATATATGAACCAGTTCCTCTTTCCTTTTTTTTCGCTCATGGATCTTTTAAATCCATAACCATAGGCTGTGGTACAGTAATGGCTTCTATATGATTATTAAATTATGGCTTCTATTATGAATTTCTTTAGTGTATTTATATTACATACACCTCTCTCTATAAAGAGACTTTTCTATTAATTATAAAGAAAATTAAAAGCATGAAACCATGGAAATAGAAACATGGGAACACTGGCATGTTGATTATATTATATTTAGTCCAAGTTGGTCATCTGTATTGCTTCCAAAATCATAGACAGCCAAAATTACGTTCACTTGAGCACAGAATGAGTATTCTGCTAGTAATTGCAATGCTTTATTTATTAGTGTAATATGGTTCAAGCACTCTTTCACAGCAATGATCCACCTAATGGCATGTTCTAGAAAAATTTCAGCATGTTAGAAAAGCCTGAGGCCTTGCTATGTTTTGGGCAATAATACAATTGTAAAATGAACCATCATAGCAAGACTATTACCAACAATTTGAATATGCAAAATCATTGAATCAATAAACAGCTAAATATCCACATGAAAACAACACGAATCAAAGTCTTAAAACCAAATAGAAAAGTGGATTCTGCTATAACAACAGCAGTCGTGCTCTTTTCGAAGGTGAAAGAGCATGCAGAAACTCGGGAAAAAAACAATTATATAATTACCGACTTTTAAATCTCATGAAAACAATTCTGAGAATAGGTCACCTCGTATCTATATACTTTTGGACAGCAACATGTAGTATCTCTAAATGGTTCCTACTAATTCAATAAGAGTTTTACATCTGATTTCTTTTATATCAATGCAATATGCTTAATGTGACTTTTGTAGAAGCAAACTGTTGTCTATGGATGTCTAGGAAAACATATACATCTCATATTGATTTCAAATTGAGACTACTAGGAGTAGGTCACTGTAAGTCACTTCTATGTTCAGAATCTATGGGATAGCAAATTCCCATATACAAAAGCAGAATATTCTGCCTTTGTAACTGAGTTGACTATAATACCACATATCTATGCTGATCCATCCTCTTGAATACTACTGAGCATCTAGGAGACATGATTTGAAGGGTTTATGGTTCCCCCATGCCTTCTCTCAACCTACGATGCAGCTGTCTGGTACAAAACAACATAAAGAACATAAGGAGGATGAAAATCACTTCCACGCTCCAGCTATTCAGAAAGCATCAAAAGAGTTATGAATAAACCTCCCATTTCTTACAGATAAATACCACCTGCAGGCTGCAGCAACTCCAGTGATAAACTGATTTAAAAATTATATACAAGATAGAACCATTTTTCCAAAAAAGTATTTCACCAAGCATTTTGGCAATGCTGTATACCCAAAAATGGTTTAGCAAATGGTTCCAGTTATGAGGTTTTTCAAAGGTATTCATTCTTCTGTATCAGTTATGTTTTTCAATGTCAGTGCTATATTTTAAATTTGTCTTGGTTCCAGACTTGTATTTCAGTGTAGGTTCCATACTACCTTGGCTTACCTTGTAAACCACATCACATGGGTTCCATTTTTCAGCAACATGAACAGGAGAACATACACAAATATGAAAATTCTTGAACCTAATAGAGACCTTGCAGACTGAATATTTTTTTCATTTTATATGTTAATTTCTTCTTTTCACTTAATGATCTTCATTTGTGCTGCACCATTACTCTTTTGGTACTTTTCCATATTTTGATCAAACACCATAGTTTCAGATTGCCATACCTCACAAATGTATTTATTTCCAGAGAAATATAGTCTTTTGACTCACCCATGTATGAAGCATTCCAAGAGAGGATGCTAGAACCTTGCTAGCCCCTTGTGGATTTCCCCCCTCTTCCCCAGTTTTTCAGATGGAAGGCAGTAGTAACCACCAGCCAAAATACCAACCAGTGACCCAAAAGGATGCAATGGGTTTTAATCCCAAGACCTCCATGAACTTTCACACAAGAACATCTACTAATCGAGCTAACAATTGGGACTTCCTCAAAAATGTACGCTGTAACTATGTTCTAAAATGTCTTTGCCCGAGACAAGCACAGATACACAGGTCCGTCAGAATTAATTAAAAAATCAGGAGAGACTATATGGTTTATTTCAGGTAGGGCAAACCCACTAGAAAAAAGTTTACATATTCTATGATTGATAGACAGCTGGATGCCAGTTTTGTATCCTTGAGAAGCTTAACAGTAACCTTAGCTAGTAGTCACTGTAGACTATTTTCCAGACGATAGCATGGTAATGCAAGACTAAAACATCTTCCAGTGTTCCTGCAAATACTGCATGTTTCCTGCTAATATCCATCTAGAAAGCATTGTTCTGAATAAATGGTACTAAATGGATGATTTTACAATAAATTGGAGTTTTGGCTTTCAAAATTATTAATCAAAATCATTTTGGAGAACTAACTATCTGTACATCAGAGTTGGCTATGTAGCTCTCAGCCAAGATGGACTTTATTAGGAAAGATGTAGATTTTCATGAGGTAGAGCCAAAGCAGTACCTGTATGGCCATCCTTTAGCTTTAACTATGTATCATACCAGTGATACAAGTAATGACAACTTCCCTTTGACATGTGAGGCTTCATGTGCATGGTGTGTGATCCCCAAATTATCATTAAGGGAGTGTTAAGAGTGTCAGTAATGATAATGTATGGACACATGCAGAGCTAAATGGGGTTAAGGTGGGCATGCATGTGTGTTAAGTGGGTTAGACCCACACATCCACTTAACCCCCACTAAGGTCCAAACATTACACACTACACACATTTCACCCACTCATCATAGCCTATTAGACAAAGGTAGAACTTATGGGCCTACGAATTATCATTAGTCACTCTAACATATAGCAATAAACTATCCGATGCAATTTCAATAAAAGATATCGTCAATGAAAATTTATGTTCAATACCAAATCTCTGAACTGTATGGAGATCCAAACTAGCTACCAACAATATTTAAATCCCATTGGCAAAATCTCTTGGGAAAAATATCATAATAAAATGCGAGTCAAAGTGCATGCCAAAGCGATATCACAAGTTACAAAATGACTAGAGGAGGCCCCAGTGCATATCAAAATTCCAAAAAATCATTACACTGGGAGGCAAATTGTTTGAATGCTACAATACAAGTGCCACAAGGCCCCAGGAAATGTCTTGAAAAATTAAAATAAGAAAATGTGGACATAAAGCCTAGAAATGGTAAAAGGTCAACCAAGTGTGGAAAGAAAATTGCCCATTTAATGTTTTTTTGGACAGTGTTTACAGGCTTTCAAGCATGAATAGGGATTTTGGACACCAAAACAAATCCTTCAAAAGAACTTTTTCCTAAGCTAGGAATGAACAAATTAGTTAAATTTATTTTTCTACTTGCCTCAAGTTAATTCAACAATGCAAACTTTAACTCACAATTTCTCGTTCTAGTTTGAGAATACAGAATACATTTCAATGGATTTAATGCAGTTAAGCTGACTACATCACTCCAGGAGTATTCCATGATTTGATGCATCTTATCAGATATATACTTTAAAACATCACACCCAGGCCTGCAAATGAAACAAGTATCCTTGAGTATAAATGAACAAGAGTGAATTGTAATGAGCATACTAAATTGAGAAGCTATGCCCTAAAGTGTATAGGCTATAATATGCTATGCTTTG
This sequence comes from Pseudotsuga menziesii, assembly GCA_001517045.1. Lineage (NCBI taxonomy): Eukaryota > Viridiplantae > Streptophyta > Pinopsida > Pinales > Pinaceae > Pseudotsuga > Pseudotsuga menziesii. Next base: position 15,155 of record LPNX010960325.1, on the reverse strand, counting down.
AAGTTTATAGTAGATACAGACTATGGCAGTTACACTATTTCTTTCACTTGGGAAATATTTACACTAGCTTTAAATTTCATAAAAATTTAAGACAAAACGCACCTGTGGACTACATTGATCTATGCCACCATTGCCATGAGAGCAACAAAGCCTGCCATTCTGCTAATGGTTCCAATCGAGACAAATAATCTGAATGCTCTATAGTACACTTTGGCAGTATATATTTTCATCCAATCATACTACTGCGCTGAAAATTGTATGGATACAAGTATTCAGTGTCAGAATCTACAAACTGAAGTCCCACAAGAGGACAAAGTGATTGCTTAATATACAAAATTGTTTCTTGTTGTACAAATCATGCAATGCCTGCCAAGATTTTATAGCAGGTCTTAGGAGGACACAAAATAAAACATGAGTTTGATCTTTTGTGGCTGGATTTTGTTTGAAACTACTAGCGACCAGAACCAGAAGGCCTTCGAGGAGGAGCTCTTCCCCTAACTTGATGGAGGTTGTTTCCATCATTATACAAAACAGAACCTCTGTTGGGCATCACATCTTGAGGCCTCGAATAGATCTGTGTGTTACTGTTGCCTCCTCCAACAACCCATGTTGTTGGTGGCATTGGAAGCTGATTTGGCTGAGAATTTTGGATTGGATAATTTTGATACAAATTTCCAGGACCACGACCACTCTGATACATGCCATATTGTTGTCGATTGACCCCCTGAACACCTTGAACCAGGAAGCCTGAATCACCATTTGTCATGCCTTGAGAATTGATCTGGGAAGTGTAATACCCATTGATAGGTACAGCAGGTTGTGTCTGGTCTTGTATTCCCAGGTAAGGAGGAAAGGATGCTGACACAGGGGCAATGCAATCCTGATCAATATTCTGAATGTTGTTATATGTGCCATTATGAGAATTTTGAAACCCATAAGAGACAAAGGAATGATCATAGCCTGGAGTACTAGCTGGCCTTGGCTGGGTTCCATATGAAGCAAACCCTCGTTCATAACCAGGAGGTCCAGCTGGCCTTGGCTTGGAACTCATACTGCCTTGGTAGATGGAGGACACAGGAAGTATTCCAGCAGTGCCACTAGATGTTTGTGATACCAATAGCTGCACAGACTGCATATCTCTTGAGTTGTTACTCTTTAACTGTAGACTATTGGTCAAGAGACGGTGTGCTGCCTCTCCTAGATGAGGACCTGAAATAGCCCCAGGAACAGGTGGCCTGGAAAATAAAGAATTTAAGCCACCATGAGTAATAACCGAAAATAGATAATAGTATGAATGCTAAACAATCAGGTGTCTCAATCATACCTTTCTTTAACCTGTTGCCTACGGCCATTATCTTCGTGCCATAATACCGGCGTTGGTTTTATATCTTGTTCACTTATACTCTGTTAATAAAGGGCACAGACGACATCAATACATATTGATATAACTAAGTCTGTGTTACAACATCAATACTTATTGATATAACTAAATCTGTGTTATTATCCAAAAGGGAAACAGAATGATTCCCAACTTTGGGAATAGATCTTAATAAGAATAACAATGATATCTCTAAGAAAAAGCCATGGATTATGGTAATTATATGTCGCATCTATGATATCATGGAACAGTTTGATTTGCATACACAATCAGACAGCCAGTCATGCAAACCTTCTTTGGTAAAATTACATCCTCGGGCGGTCTTGGATCATGTCTATGTGTAGGCGGGTTCATGTAACTTGCATGCCTGCACAGCAACTCAGAATCATGACTGCACAATAAAACATGTTTTCTGCAAAGACAAAATATTCTCAAGATCCGCCAAGAAACAAGACTATTCATAAACCATTGATAGTTCTTTAAGAAATTTATGACTATCAACTATATCTATGTACTCCACTAATTAAACATCTCACTGACAAAAGGTATGCTTTACCAATGAAAAAAGCTCTGGCATTTCAGAAATCTCATGCCCCATGTTCAGATGATATATTAAGTAAAACATGCATGTATCTCAATTTCAGGACCTTGACAAACCAAAACATAAGGTCAGTGTCTTACAGTGCTTGATTGTTTTCAATGTCTTCCATTCCCTTGATGGGTGAAGGAAATTTTGTTGGAAAACCATCTCCCTCACAGGGACACAAAAAACCATTCATTCCATCACTGTGAAAAGACAACGAAATTTCTTTCAGAACCGAGAAACCTGACCCAAAAGTAACAGCATCTAGATTCAAATATATATGTCTGCATGTAGAAGAATGCAAATGATGCCAAATAAAATAGAATAATACTCTACCATGTTTTAGAAGTTAAAATATTTAACAGCTAAGACATTGCCACGAGTCAAAATCAACAAATGTATACATTTCCAATGAAATTGAGTTCACTTCAAAGCTAAGTCACCTAACACAAGGACACACGGGAATACAAGTATCTGACACAGACACGGAGACTCCCGGAATCAGGACACGAAGGACACATATATATATATATATATATATTAAAAAAAATAGAACATTTACAAATATTCAATATTTTTTTTTTAAACTATAACATTACAAATATTCAATAGATATTAGAATCAATACACATTACACATTCACAAATCACAGTGCATATGTTAATGATAGACTCGTAGACTCAAAAATTTCTCATTAAGTCATCAAAATCAAAATGTTCTATTACATAGATGTCATTTAGTCATCAAAATCAAAATGTATTACATAGATGTCGGAATACCATTGGCAAATACAAAAAGGGATAGATCAAGATGGAAGAATCTCATCTGTCAATAGTCCTCCTCCATGCCTGAATCAACAAAATCATCACTACTCTCTTCTTCATCCTCCTCCTCCTCCTCCTCCGCCTCTCTACCCATCCTAGGATCTGCATCTGCTGGTGTGGAGGATGACCCCTCAGAGTATCACCATCATCAAAAGTGACCAGCTCTAACACTGGTTCATTAAGATCCATGTTGGCTAATGCCAACTCAACACTGTTGTCCAAACCCATATTATCAGGAAAGTTAACACCGTACAATTTTGATGAATCTTCTTCATCCAAGTGCTAAAATAAGGTAGAAAAAACTTCACATGCTTAATAAGTGATTTTAGCAGAATGAAGGGTACCTTTTTGTTAAGGTCGTGACAAAGGATATCAACAATAAGCACCGCCAACATCAAAATACATAGAGATGTTGATGTGTCTGATTAAATGCCAATCCCAACCCTCATACATGATAAAATCCAGTGCAAGCATTGCAATCCTAAAATCCTGAAAGCTATTAAGTCTGTTAAATTGTGAATGGGATCTAAAATTCTACTTTTGCATATGAAGTCCAACGAGGTTGGAACCACTCTCAAACATCCTAAAACAAATAATGGTAATGTTAAGAATTTAAGTAAGAAGATAGAAAATGAAAGATAAGGAGAATTTAATATTACTAACTTTCGAAGGGAGGCCTCTTTTCCGTCAAAACTTGGTCATGTTTTCAAGACATGGTGTGCATAGGTCAGGACACAATGATGACAGTGTCGGACAGGTGTTTAATATTACCATTTAATATTACTAACTTTTGAAGGGAGGCCTCTTTTCTGTCAAAACTGTCATGTTTTTAGGACATGGTGTGCGCACGTCGGGACACGATGATGACAGTGTCGGACATGTTTTTTGACCATGTCCCGAAAAAGTACACGGTCAAAACATGTGTCCAAGACGTGTCCACTGTCATCATCGTGTCCATGTTGGACACGATGACACAAGACACTTTGGCCTAAAAGGCTGTGTCCAGTATCGTAGCTTCAAAGCAAGTATTACATAGCATGGTAGTAGCATCATTAATCTATTAGAATTATTGTTGGAACAAAATCCCATCTAGACCATACGTCAAATTAATTTTATTAGTTTCCTAAATGTTAAGTACCTTGTTCCATATAATAGTTGGCCTACCTAGTGCATAACTTGTTCACTTGACATAGTTTATCCACCAACGTGCCCACCATCCTGCTTTTACTCTGATTTTCTGACTATAAAGTGTATATTCTGCTTTTTCCTGCTTTTATGAGATAAGGTTGCTTTATTACTGCTTTTCTCTGCATTAGAAAGAACCAAGGGTGCTAGGATGACTTAGGAAAGTTAGCATCTTTTTGCCATCAACAACTTCCTTACTTTTCTCCTAAAAGCCACTCTATTGTTGATTTTTGGTCACTCATGGATATCTTAGAACCACCTAACCAATTCGTGACCTCTAGCCTATAGTTAGGATTGATTTTATGCCATAGAAGGAGATTTAGTAATATCTAAGCTTGCACATGTGAGGTGATTCGAATGCCATCTTAGGATTTCAATTTTTATCATTTGTAACATATTTGTATTGCTAACATATTAGCAAACATGAGATAAAAGAAAAGTTAATACATCAGAGCATCTTTACTTTGGTGATTCTGATACATTTTCTTCTCAATTTTCTGCATTCGCTGTGAATTAAGTGAAGTTCAATTTTGTTTCTAGATTAGCATGTACAAAATCTCACTTGGTATCAAATCTTGGTCAGGCATTCAATCTCACTCAGATACTTCCATTATAGCACCAGAAGCACTGGAGTTTCCACAGAAATCCTAAGTCAATTGCCTTGAAGCCATTGGATTTATCCATTGGAGTCTACACAGGTGTGATGCACTCCCGAATGTGCTCAGTGTCGAGGTAGAGTTTGATTGAGCTAACAAAATTAATTTTCCATTCAGATTTGCAAGTTTATTTTGCAGGTACAACAGCTTCTACAATGGATTAGAAAGCTCCTTCACTTACTCCATTCAATTATGCTGAGTGGAAGCCAAACATGTGTGCATATCTCAAGATATAATGTCTCTTTGATGTGTCTATCGGTGCTGCGAACGAACCAGTCTTATGAAGAGAAAAATGACTGGCTGAATGACTATGACGGAGAATTTGAAGCAATGTGTCTGGCAATATCTCCAAGCATGCTCTACTTATTGATTCTGTTGAATACCCAAAGGATCTATGGACAAATTTGGATAGAGCTTTTGGAAATAACAATGAGATTCATACAAGCAATATGGAGAGAAAATCTGGCAACTCCTCACATGTTCTCCCTCCTGATGTCTCAGCCTCAACTCTCTCTGATGAAGTTGTTTAAGATGAAGAAGTTGCAGATTCAACACATAGAGTTTTTGTTGCTTGCATTCTCTTTGATTCGAATGCTTCCTCTACATGTCAAGAAGTAGATATTGAAGAGCCATCTTCTCCTGTGGTACTAGAAGTTGAAGAACCTAATTTCTCATATTCCTACGATGCTAATGATGAAAAAGTGACTAATGGAGCTGCCATTGTTGAAGATTCATTCATTCATTCCTCTCTCATGTTCTCTATGTCTTCCAATATGGATTCTAAGGTCCATATGCCAGCCCTTTAGCACCCAGTGCATACTTCACTAGATGATGGTGCACAACTCTGTGATCTTTTGGATGTTTGCCTACCTAGATCAAGATTCGCAGGTGTCTTACCACTCACTACTCTTGGTCCCATGCGCATCTACAACTCCTATTTGGTTCCTGGCACTCATTCTCAGAGCCTCCAAGAAGACCTTGAGCATCTCAACTCATTGCTCTCCTATCATACTTCTGATAATAAGGATCCTATATTAGTCAGTGCTCTAAAAGAAGATCCTCCTTCCCATGAGTTTACTGATGTGTAAGAATGTGGTTCATTGGATATTTTCGAAGCTAGATCAAACTATGGAGTTTCAGCATTCGCTCTCCTTGGTCCTAAGCCTCCTCCATTTTCCTACATGGTCACCTGCACATTTCCTCACAGTGCTAATGAAGTTGGAGACATCATGCATTCGCTTGGAGAACATTTGGAGCCGATTTTACCTCATTTAGTTCAAAGTTCAAGTCTGCATCATCACAGTTGCTTGAGCTTACCTCACATGGTTCGAAGCAAGGCAACAGGGAAGCACCCTAGTCCCTTTCGCTTCGCTCCCAAATCATGATCCCAGAGGAAGCGAACAGGAATTGATCCCGAGATCACAATTCTTGTTCGCTTCCTCCCAGGATCGTTTTTTGTAATTCATGATTCCTTGGAAAAAAACTAAGTAGCCAGGAAACTTGGGTACGGGTACGGGTATTGGTATGGGGATGCCACTTTTTTAAAAAGGGTACTTGGGTATGTCGGGGGTACTATATATATGTGTGTGTGTGTGTGTGTGTGTGTGTGATAGTCACATCATACATGCATGTAGATTTCTACATAACTTATGAATCATGATTCATAATTATAAATTCAATGATTATTTGAACAATGAACATTCAGATTGAAAATTTGAAACATAAAATTTGATCAATTATAGACTCAGTAGATATCAATTGGAAGACTGGAAGTTACATAAAATTTGATAAATCATTGTACCAGGCAGCTGTAACAGACAATCAAACTCAGACATGAAGGTACACTTGAAATCTTATTTTAAACACCTATTTGTACTACTGTTACAGGCAATAAAAAATTGCAAATTGCCAAATATATTCCTGTGTTGTTGTGAGTGTATTTCTCAGTATTAATTACAATATGTATATTTTTTATGTGCACATTTGGTAGTCAAATTATGTTCCATGAGTGCTGAACACAAAACCATAAAATCATTCATTGTAAATCAATGTAAAATCAATCTACCAGATTTGGACAATATTCAGTGGAATTTGAACAATGTTGCAAAGTGTTTGACATAAGTCCTGAACCAGACTCCATACATAGTTAGCAAAAAATTAGTTCAGATTTGGTGGGGGATCATTACATTTTCCCCAATGAATTGCATTTTACTGAGTCAACCGTACCCCCGGAGTACCCAAACATGGGGTACGACATACCATTTCGCCTATAAGTACCCCTTTTTTATAACGGAGTCTCGGGTACGTGGACCAAGTATGGGGTACGACAGGGTACGGAAGGAGACATACACTACGAGTACCCAAGTACCTGATACGTGTACTCGATACAGGTACGTGTAGTCTACCCCGGGTACGGGTACCCTGGCTACATAGGAAAAAAACAATCCCTGCCTTTCTCGGGATCGTCAAGGGAGCGATGAGGGATTGATGCTCCTAGAGTGATCCCTCATCGCTCCCTCAACGATCCCAAACCAACAAAAACGCTCCAGAAATCACTTCCTGGGCGCTTTCATGGGCTAGGCGCACCGGTTTGGAGTTTTCCCAAATTTGCATGCTTCCACTTGTATATTAGTGATTGGCTAAGGTTCATTTAGGCAATATAAACACTATTGGACTCCATTTGGACTCGTTCTATTCCTCGTTTCATTGATTTTACTTCTCTTTACTTGGGCTTTGAGTGGGTTTGCTAGTTGTTTGAGAGCATATTTGTGGGAGCTTGGAAGGGAGATTGAAGGGGAGATTGAAGGCTTCTATTTGTGAGAGTTTGGAAGGGAGATTGAAGGCTTCCATAGAGACATTCAACCAGCATTGAACAGCTAAAGAGGTAGGCTCTAAAACCCAATCTTATTGTTTATGAAAAAATATTTCACTATGTTAAAATTTTAAATCTTGAATGTTTTCTTTTCCTACACTTTCCCATTTCTTCTTCTCCATCATTCTATTGCAGGAAAGAAGTGATGCTCATATTGAGTCAAGAAGCATGATGGGTATGTGGTTTGTGTTTTTGGTTCCACTTCTTCTCATGATGATGGTGTTGGGAAATAGATTTGGTGATGGCAATGATGAAGAGGAAGAGATAGGGAGTGGCACATACCATGGAGAGGAGGAGGAAGAGGATGATGATAATGATGAGATTGAGAGTGATGAGGGGAAAAAACAAAAAGACATGACACCTTTGTGGAAGTATGTGACAAGGCTTGGGGGAGGGAGAGGGGGTGGAACCACAAAATTTGCATGCCCCCATTATACTACAACTTACATAGGTTCATATACTCGTGTGAGAAAGCATTCGTGTGGGATTATGCCATGTGATCAAGGTAAGGCTATTGGAGTCAAAACCTGTAACAAAGTGCCAGCTAAAGAGAGAAACAAATACAAGATGGAAGAAGAGGTCGCTCAAAACAATTCCAAGAGATTAACGGTTGAATCTAAATCCTCACAGAGAATGTTTGGTAGTGTATCTGGATCATCATCGCCTCGATCAGGACCCTCATCCCCCCATAGTAGTGGTTTCTCACCTATGCGAAGAAATTTATCAGATTTCCTTGACCTTGGTTGTAGAGATGATGTGGATTCAAAAGTTTACAGGTTTCTCTATGCATGTGGTGTGCCATTCAATGTTGTTCACTCACCCTATTGGCATGAAATGGTACAAGCCATCCATGGTGCCCCTAAAGGATACAAGAGCCCTGGGTATGACAAACAGGGAAAGAGCCAAAATCAATAGAGCTCTTGGAAAAGTTACAAATGATTGGTCAAACTATGGGGTATCCATTGTATCCGATGGGTGAACAAATGTTAAAGGCAAACCATTGATAAATATTCTTGGTGTGTCTGCTAGTGGTGCAGTCTTCCTTCCAGCTCATGACTACTCAGATCCAAAGTTTCCAAAAACGTCCTATGGGGCACCCCTGAAACGTCGTTCCAAGTTTTAGAAACGGATACAGATACAGATATGAAACAGGTGGGAAAAGACATAGATACGTTTCGTTTGAAGCTGATACGGATCTGCTGAACTGGATACGTATCTGTCGGAACTAGAAACGGGTCAGTAAAATTTCGAAACGGATCATCCAGAATGTGATACAGATCGTTTTGGGGCAGATATGGATCAGTTGGAAATGGATACGGATCTGATTTATTAACCAAAATCGTGATGCATTTTCACGGTTAATTCCTCCGTTTCTTTTTTTATTGAATCAGTTCTAAAAATATAAACACTAGTGGGCCCGCTACATACCTAAAACAAATACGATTTTATACTTTATATTTCCAGCATCACTTTATCATTATTCTGCCCGTGAAGTGAGTCTCCGTCGTCTCGCTGTGAAAGGTTTTCATTTCTATGATTCTATCGTTGTCAAACTTTGAAGAAGTTGCCGACCGGTTCGAGTTCAGGATGAGGACCTAGGTTCTTGAATCTTCATTGTTCACTGTTCACTCTTCAGCATTCTTCCAAGTTACAGTTCATTGTTCACAGCCTACGTAGCGTACCAATATGTTCAATTTTTTTCCTTACTATTAATTAATAATTCCATTTGCACTTGTAGTTTACACTTTAAAGTTTACACTGTACAGTGTACAGTTTACCTCGGTCCTCATTTATGATTTAAATTTTACATTTTTTAATTAAAGACTAAAGTTAAACTTTACACTGTACAGTTACGGTGTTACCTCATTTACGGTTTTACCAAGTGAATTGAAATGGATCAGTGAACACTCTAGAGTCTATGATTTTTCAACATTTTATGATTTTTGGAGTTAAAATTTAAATGTGTAGGGACTCGAGGAGTTTCAGAAACAACAGAGATACGAAACTGGTTTAAACTTTACTATTACAGTGTTACTCAATACAAAAATTTTATTTAAAATAACTTATAAGTTAATAACTTTAAAGTTTATTGTTGCAACTTCCATCATTGCATGCTGCAAATTGCAATGGCTACTTTCTAATGCTTAAGCCTTAGGTTACAACTTTCAAGCTATTGTTAATTTCAAATTTGTTTGTATCATCAAACAGTGTACCTGTACCATGGTCCACTTAAGGAAAATCAGTTATAACTTAATAAGAAGCCTGTCTTCTCCTTGTTGCAACTTGCAAACATTGAACTGGTCAGAATTTACTTAGATACCATTTTACATCCTTGTTCTGCTGCCTTCAAAGTTCATGCTTCTCCATAAATTTTGAATTTCACATCAAAATTTCAAGAGTAAAACTTATGTGACTTGTAGGCTTGTAGCTCAATTAGCCATCTCTGAACAGTGAAATTATATGACTTAGGATTTATACCAACGGTCCAACTTATAACTTATTGTTATATTATATTTGCATTTATATAATATATTGATTTGAATGCAATTGCATTGCAGAGTCCAGACATTTTTGTGCACTGTCAATATAATCCTTCTTTGAATATCAATGATCAATACCACTTTGTATATTTCTAAACCTGCAGGGTATAGCAACATAGCTACAGTAGCACAGCTTACTATCCAGTATTCATCTGCATCATGGAATCATCATCCTTGAATGTTGGGGAGCAAGCAATTCAATCAGCCCCTGTTGAGAAAATTGATCCAAAGTCTCCTCTTTGGAAATATGTCACTGTTGTGGGGAAGATCCAAGGAGGGGGCTCATTAATATGGATTTGCAATGAATATCAAAAGGAATTCAAGGCATCCTACACTCAAGTGAAAGCACATTTGCTTGGGATAAAAAACACAGGTATTCGAGTATACATCGACCCACCTAAATCATATGGAAAAGATGGAAAGGGTTTGAGCAAAGAAAAAATAACAAAATATCAAAAAGAATAGGATGAGGCAGATGCTAAAGCAAATAAGTCAAATCTTTCCTTTCAATTCAAACCAACGAGAATGGCAGAATATTCATCAAAGACTCCATTTGCCTCTCATGAAGGAGGTGGTCCTTCAAACTCAAAGCAGTCTAATTTGGGACCGCTTGAAAAGAGTTTTAATAATGATGCTTGAGGCACAGCGGATGTTATAATAGGTCGGTGCATTTATGCAAATGGCCTTCCTTTTAACCTTGTGCAATCTCCTTATTGGGAAGAGATGATTAGAGAAGTTAATAAAGCCCCAACAGGATATGTTAGCCCTGGACCCTAGTTATAAGAAGATCTGCACTACATTGTTGACATGTGAGAAATTACGTTTGGAGAGTGAATTGAACCCCATTCGTCATTCATGGCACATATTAGGGGTGTCCATCATTTCTGATGGATGGAAAGATCAAAAAAATAGGCCTTTGATAAATGTGATTGTTCAAAGCCCTAAAGCGGCAATGTTTTTGAAGGCAGTGGATTGTGAGGAGCAACAAAAAGATGCTCAATTCATTGCTGACATCTTGATTGAAGCAATTGAATTTGTGGGGGCAGAAAACGTTGTCCAAGTCATAACAGACAATAAAACAGTGTACAGAGCGGCGAGCCTAATTATTGAAGGCAAATATCAACACATCTTTTGGACCCCTTGTGTTATTCATTCATTGAATCTATGTAATATCCCAAATCCTGATATTTTCTATTTCTATGCAATTATACTGAAACAGCTGGGCATGCAAACTGCCATGCAAAATTCCCTATTTTATAGCTAAAATTAGGGTTAGGGTTTGTAGGATAGAATGAACACTTACCACTGATACTCTGGCTGGAATGCTCCTGAGAGAATATGCATGCATCAAGAGCTGAATCGGAGATGACCTGGTATCTTCTGCTTCCGGTGATACCCCAACAGCACGAACCCCAAATCAGCTAAGGGTGACATTTTCAATGAAGGAGGTGTCCAATGAAGCTGAGAATTTGCAGGAATGATAGTCTTCCCATGCCAAAGAGAATGCCTAGCACATGCGAAAATTCTAAGGTCTCTAGGCAGGCTAGCGAATTGTTCTGGAGGTTCAGCTGCTCACGCCCCCTGATCCCGAAATGAATGATAACTGCTCAGGATGAGCAAGACCGGATCTGATAATCACCGGGTACTGGAGTATGATACCGATGATGAGAATGGTGCCTGGGTTTTGAAGGTAAACTGAGATCTGAAGACCCAGCGAATGATTTGGGCTTTCCAGCTGAAAACCCCTTACGGCTGCACACGTGCCCCTGCAAACAATCTCTGATGGATACTGGATAACTGTGAATAAATTGAAGAGCGGATGGTGAACCTAGATGGCTTACCCTGGATGAGACTAGGGCAGATATCTCACTGCCGAAACCCTGTTAGTTGAAGACGTTGTCTCCAACCCCAACTGTTGTGGCCGCACGCTATGCTGCTACTCAAGAGCTCCAAAATCAATAATCATCAAAAGTCCGTCTCCTTTCACTTTATCTTCCTTTTATAACTTTCAATTGCGAAAACCCTAACTTTTGATCTAATTAGGTCACTTTAATTTCTAATTTGCAATTGACTTGCATGCATGCGCATGGAGACTTAAATGGGTGCATGCATCATTAAATAATGCTTAAATGTCATGCATGATGGTGGCCTTTGGCCCCGATGGCCCTCTTTGACCTAATGGTGATAACATATTGATGCCCTAGATTTTATGTAGATGGCATCAGTGTTTAATTGATTCCCTAACTGTTAGTAACCACTCGAACCCACAGGAATCACATAGGTTAGCAGTTTTGGTCCTCAATGCCTAATCAGATGAGGACATTACAATCCTGCCCGCTTGAGATTGCTTGTCCTCAAGCAACTGCAAACTGGGATGCTGCAATACCTGTTCACCTTCCCATGTGGCATCCTCTGGCGGTAGTTCTTTCCATTGAACCAAGTATTCCCTAATTACCCGGTTGCTGAGTTTCCTTTCTCTAGTCTGTATGATTCATTTAGGAATCAGTATCAGTAGTCCTTCATCATCTAAAGGAGGTAATTTTGTTGATGGAGCAATGTGTTGCCCAAGGGTCTTTTTCAAGTTGGACACATGGAATACATTGTGAATTTTACTTTCCTGTGGTGGTTCTAGTTCAAATGCCACCTCTCCCACCTTCCTGATTATTCTGTAGGGTCCATAGAAGCGAGGTATTAACCTTTCCGCTCCTTTCTTCTTAAGTGAAGACTGTCTGTAAGGTTGGAGCCTTAAGTATACCAAATCCCCTACCTCAAAACTCCGCTCAACCCTGTGTTTGTCTGCATATAACTTCTATTGATTCTGGGTTGTCTGTAAGTTTTCCTTCAAGATTTTAAGAATATCCTGACTGTCCTATATCCAATCCTTTGCCTTAGGAGACCTACTGTCTCTGAATGCTAAATCTGCATAGTCCAAGGCCTCGTAGCCATATAATGCCTTAAAAGGTTTCATCCTAATAGACATGTGATAGGTAGTATTGTAGCAATACTCCCCTAAGTGTGACCATTTAATCCAGGTTCGCTGCTGCCCTGTTACGTAGTTCCTCAGATATCCTTCAATCCACTTGTTGACAATTTTAGTTTGTCCATCGCTCTAAGGATGATAACTCGTGCTGGTAGCCAGTTCGGTCCCCACTAATCTGAATAGTTCCTGCCAGAAGGCACCTGTGAATCTACTATCCCGATCACTAACAATGGTCTTAAGTAACCCGTGTAACTTGAAGACCTCCCTGAAGAATAACACAGCTACTTGAGCTGCAGAGTAATCAGATGATATAGAAAAGAAATGTGCAAACTTGGTCAGTCTATCAACTACCACATATAAACAATCCCGCCCTTGGACCTTGGACAATCCTGTAATGAAGTCCATGGAGACACTTTCCCACTTTTGTTCTGGAATTGGTAGTGGCTGAAGCAACCCTGCTGGATGGATGTTCTCAATCTTGTTCTGCTGACATATGCTACATTCCCATACCTGCTGCATAACTTCCCCTTTGAGGCCCTTCCATGAGAACCTCTCTCGGATCTGTTTGTAGGTCTTCAAGAAACCCTAATTTCTTAATAATGGAGAGTCATGTGCTGCCTTTATGATCTTTTTCCTCAAAGTAGATTCTGGGACAAGGTATATCCTGTTCTTGTAATAGATGATGTCATCGACAATCCTGTACCTGTCATCCTGAACTTGTCCATCCAATAATTCGCAAGCGAATTTATTTTTGGAGTATTCTACTAAGAGAAGTGCCATCCAATCCGTGGATATACTCATGAGAGATAATGAGGCGGGTCCCCTAGATAATGCATCAACTACTACATTATTCTTACCTTTTACATATTCGATCTCGAAATCGTAGGCTTGTACTTTGCTAACCCATTTCTATTGGCGCTCATTCAGTTCCTTCTGCTCCAACAAATACTTGAGGCTGTTATGATCTATTTGAACATTGTGAGAGCATGTAAGATGGCTAACATTTCTTTGTCATATATGGAGTAGTGGCGCTCATAGTTCTTCAGTTTATGGCTCTCAAATGCAATAGGGTGATGATTTTGCATCAATACTGCTCCTAGCCCTTCCCCTGAGGCATCACATTCTACTACAAATGGTTGTGAGAAGTTCGGTAATGCTAAAACTGGACAAGAACTCATAATGACTTTCATCTCCTCGAAAGTTTTTTGTGCTAGTTCTGTCCAAGTGAATGCCCCCTTCTTTGTGAGATCTATGAGGGGTGCTGCAAATTGGGAGAATCCCTTAACATACCTTCAGTAATAAGTGCACAAACCTAAGAAGCCTCTCAATTCTGTGACTGTTTTTGGCGCAGGCCAATCTCTGATAGCTCGAATTTTCTCCATGTCAACCTGTACTCCTTTTTCACTTATTATGTGTCCTAGGTACAACATTTCCTTCATGCCAAATTCACATTTGGACATTTTCGTGTAAAGCGAGTGTTCTTCTAGAATGCTCAGAACTTTGTCCTGGTGTTTCAGATGCTCCTCCCATGTTTTGTTGTAAATCAGGATGTCATCAAAGAATACTAGCAAAAACTTACGTATCTGAACTCTGAAGGTATGGTTCATGCATGACTGAAAAGTGGCTGGAGCATTGGTAAGTCCAAAATGTTGAAAACCCTTGTTTAACAGCAAGCTGGTTTAATGAACAATTTCTATGAATTTCTTGAACAATTTAAACACACTGTAAACACTTAACAGGCTGTAAATAAACACATGCACATCACACAATTTGACACAGATATTTTTGGCAAAGTTGCCCTGGAAAAACCCCCACGGGGAAAACCAGTTTTGAGATGAGAGCTTTATTTCTTCAGTAAATGTACAAGTCAGAAAATCAGAGATGAAGATCTAACTTATCTCCACCAGCAGAAGTTCTTTTCAGCATTAAATGCACAAACTGTCCTTCAAACCCTAACAGTAATTTTCCTCGATTTCCGTGCCAAATCAGACACCGGTCGTACAGCTGACAGGCCGTACAGATCTCGGGACACGTGCAAGAATTTAATGCAGCCGTACAGTAATTAATGCAGCAGTAAAATACCTCGAAATTCGTGCCGAATTTACCCAGCCGTACACTGTCCGTACTCCTCGGGATT
>LPNX010960307.1:36067-114163 GCA_001517045.1 Pseudotsuga menziesii | reverse complement strand
TGAAGTAGCCAAGCTTAAATCCAAGTTAGAAAATTGAGCAGGACTGCAAGCCCCCCTCCCCGTGCTGATCTCCTCTATTATTAAATAAAATGATCAGCCGCTGTAAGGCACTTCTGCCATATGTTGACTTGCTTTTGCACTATGTAGCTAAGTATCAAGCTGATATAGCTTACCTGTAGCTGTTTTTCAATGTATCAAGCTTTCGGTAGCTAAAATACCGGCACTAATACAATCTACCCCTATGCTTATGTCAAAAAAAACAAAGATCTTATAATATCAGATATATTCGGTTTAATGCATGAAAATAACAAAACAGGAACAACACAACAAAACCAAAACACCAAATATAACGTGGTTCACCCCCAGTGTAGGGGCTACGTCCACAAACTGCGTTTTATTCATCTTTCCTCAAAACCACAGTTTATCTGTGCACTCAGCTGCAGATTCCTTCTTCCTTTTGACAGCCGCGCACACAGCAGCAGGCCTCTGCGCACACAGCTGCAGACCTTTCTTACTTTCTTACAAAACCCCTCTACGCACACAGCTGCAGAGGTCCTCCACGCACACAGCTGGGACTTGTTCCTTCCTTACAAAATCCAACCTTACTTCACCTTATCTTTCTTACATCAAAAAGCCTAACCTATCCATTTTCCATAAGCGCTTATTTATACTGCGCAGCTTTACAAAAACCATGGTCTTAAACCATGGGCACCCACAAAAACCCTAAACCCTGGATTTAACCCATGGGTTTATTACAAAAAGAGAGGGTTTTGACTTACCCTGCCACCCCTAAGACTATTTTGTCCCAGCGCTCCGCTTACAAGTTAACCGCGGAGTTTACCCCCTATGGAGCATGCGTTCCAACACTCAATGGCCCACTTTCTGAGCTTTCTATCTACACACGTGCTTTCGTATCCACACTGCACACGCTTTTGAGCTTTCTGAGCTTTCTAAGCTTTATATCTGCACACGTGCTTCTGTATCTGCACTACAACAGCCTCTCTCCTCATGTTGTTTTAAATATTGCAAGTAAGGTTACCTTATACAAACAACACATTATAAGCAATAAATTTTGTTGCTCACTGAAAAGAGAAAACAAATAACTGAAAAATGTACTTAGTAATTGCATGTAGTTATTTGGTGTACGAGAAATAAAAAACCATTCTGCAATTGTATATTATAAGTACAAATAAGTGCAATGGTACAATTCAGCTTACTACATTAAATTACAACAATCATGCTTAATTATAACTATCAAATAATTGGAATTGTCAATGTAGGTGTTTGGATTACTAGACCTCACTAACTAGACATAAATTCGAGTGCACTACAACAGAAAACATTTACAAATTCAACTAGCCACTTCCATAGTTACAAAATATTACCTGTACCATAACAGCACTGTAATGAATCATATTTTTCACCCCAACCATGATAAGTAACAACCTTAGAACTTCCAGCTTCTTGGGGAAGCATATAAATCATGATCCGAGGCTCATTACATGTTTGGATGTTGAGAACACCATTTGTCAAAGCACGCTCACTATAATAATCTGCATAGGCCATTAATTTGGTCCAACGAAACAAGTGACAACAAACCTGCACTTGGCAAATAACATATGAATTAGCTAATCAATAAATATGTAAATATATACACAAATACATACATGCATACCTCATTTAATTCAGAACCAAAATCCTAAACCCTTAGTTGTGTTGAAAGATGTAAGACAATTTTGTTTACATCAGATATGTTGACCATAAGAGGTTTATCTGTTGGAGGGTACTACAGCATGTGGTATCCTCATTCACAATGATCAACAACCAATGGAGTGATGTAGTAATTTTTTCCCAAGCAGATCTATGTGATCAGTGAACTAAAATAAATCTAAACAAATAGAAAACAACAACCTACCTTCTAACAACAATCTACCTTCAAGAGCAATGTTGTTTTGATAATGAGACATTTTAAATGACTGGGTTGTTTCAATTTAAACTAGCAGCATGTCCAAACCGTAATAGAATGATAGCAATAAATCACATCTCCATTCAAGTTGTATCTTCACATTTATATTTGGTAGAATTGTTAAGTTAACCTCCCGATTTCAAGGCAGAATATCAACATTGAATCAAAAATCCACATTCTTAGGTCAAGGCAACAAAAGGAAATAGTTATTATACTTACAAGAAAGAAAAGGAACTTATAACCATATACTTGAACCAAAGGAGGTGTGTCCTATAGGAAAGGAAATGTTCTAAACTCATACTTACAATAGTTTAAAAAACAACGAGTTTATATCCATATATTTAATCCACTACTGAACTGCATGTTTTTGAAAAAGTGGTAAAATGAAATGTTGTCAACCCATGGTTACCATCTCTACGAGAAAAGTAATAAGTTTGCAATAAAGCAGTGAAGATAGATTCTAAACACAGCTCTTTAAAAAAAAATAAAAGTATCTATACACAACATTGGAGAAATAGCTTTGAACATAAAGGATAACTCCTTAAACAAAAGTGTCCATACAAAATATATGTTGAAAAATATAATGGCTTTCAAGGGATTGCATTGTAGCTGCTGGTGTTAGTTTCTGTGCTGCTGCTCAGATATGCATTGTTGATCCAGAACTTGCACTATTTCTTTCAAATGCTATTTTTCATCGTCCAGGTACTAAATTTTCTATTGTTACTATTGAGCAAGGTATAGTTGAAACTTGTCATCAAGGATGATTGGAGGATAAAGTTACAAAACTATTCAAGAGGGATTTGGCCGAAGAGGTTCAACATTTCATAGACTTTGGTATATTGTGTTTGTTGAGGGGCATCCTAATTGTTATTCCACGATCTGTGTTGAATAAAAATCTTCTTTTTCTAAGAAAAGGCCTTCATGTTGGTGAATCTAAACCTACACACACAAGTAAGGGTGGCTCTACATAGGACATGGTAGTCTGGACTATATTGTTTGATGGAATCCTCCATTTCCTTTTCAATTTATGTGAAAGCTCCGTGGACAGTCACTTTAATTTCCATTCAGTAACTACACTGCATATTTGTTTACAAAAGATAAAAGCATTTGTTTTAGCTGATCTTCCTACCATTGCTGAAGGGGAATTTCATCATGAAGCCAAGATCCAGAGTATTGCAATCAAAACTTATGAGCCATTTACAGAGTTCATGGTTAGCCGCATACTAAAAATAATTTGGAATAATTGGGAAGATCCTCTCGACTAGACAATCAAACAAGTACACGTTGTTTTTGAGTTGTTGATAGATGTGCATTCCATTTGTTTTAAGACTTTGAAGTGGAATTCAGTGCAAATGAATGTTAAAGATGAATCTGAAGAGAAAAACAATGCAACAAGTACCTTTCTAAACAATATTGCATCAGACCTGTTGTTTGTTGGTGGCCATCGCAAGGGGATGTATGTACCCCTTGCAACTCTAGGTCAGCGGTTGGGGGCCATAAATCTCTTAAGCATGAGCCCAAAATTACTTTTTGAGATGGTTCAAGCCTATATGAATGATGATATTTGTTGTGTTGCAACTTCATTCTTGAAATGTTTCCTTGAGCACCTACAAGAAGACTGCCGGAGTTCTGAAGGAGGGGTTGAGGAGGGATATAGAGCCTTTAGGCAGCTATGGATACCTCCTATTCTTACTGGACTAGTGTCTGGTTTTTCCAAGCTTCAGTCAAACTTGAATACCTATGTTTTGGAAGTTGCACTGCAGATAGATGGTGATGGAATTTTTACCATGCTTGATTTTATTTTCAACCATGACACTAAAACATAAAGCATGAATGGCATATTTGGTTGGGTTGAAATAAAAGGAGAATTTTGTCTTCCAAGAGATTTAACAATTGATCAGAATGTTGTTGCGACTATATATTTGTTGAAGGTAGCTCATTCACTTGCTTTTATAGAAGGAGACATCAAGTGGTACTGCAATTATTCATTGCTTTCAGATGATAGTGACGAGATTAGGCAACAAGAAAATGGCTTGGCTGTGGTTTCTGTGAAAGGGTCCAAGGTTCAAGTGCCTATTGAGTGGCTGAAATTTTCATTAACTCACACTAATGATATGCTTCGTATAGATGTTGTAGAATTGTTGTTCTTAAATCCCAAGACATCAATCTTGGTATCCAGCTTAGAGTTGAGTCTGATGCAAATGGAAATTCCATTAAACATGTGTTTCTCTTCTACAGCTTTTGGAATGAAGTGGACTATCCTCTTCAGAAATTTTTTTTCACGGGTACGTACTGCAGTTGAAAGGAAGCTGAAACAATTTGCATCCAAATTATGTGTTAATGGTAGTAGCAATGTGTGCATATATGGTGTAGAAATAGGTTATTCACTTGCAGCAAATTATAAGAAATACAATAAGAGTATATTGGAAGGTGTAAGGGAACTCGACCGGCTTATGAAGTGGTTGGGCCGCCTTCTTTTTTCATCTTTGTATCCCTCAGCTCCCTATGAAAGGAAGAGCATGGCTATGGAGCTGTTATTAGTGATGATTAATGTTTGGCCCATTCATCAACAGGAAAAGCAAGAGTCTAGTCAATGTGCATCGTCTTCATCTTTAGGTACTAGTTACTACCATCCATATGATCAAGGGTTGCTTTTAGTAGATTCCACACTGGTATTCGTTGGAACTATTGTAGATAGTTGGGACAAATTGAGAGAAAATGCATTTCAAATCCTTATATAGTTTCCTACTCCTCTAGCTGGAATCACTAATAAGGTCACTGTTAATGAAGTTATCAGGTGTTCAAAAAATCTTGTTAGCAGTCCACGTGTGAAAGAGAGTGATGCAGGAGCATTGGATTTGCGTCTTATCTTCATAAAGTATGTTCAGGAGCTTGGATGGACTATGAAAATTGCCCAAGATCATGTTTCCGAGTCTGAATTGTTTGAATATCGTTTACTGCGCAAGAGTGCTAAGAGGCCTGAAAAGAATTACTTACATAGAAATAATGTTGGAACTCCAATTGGAGAATACATTCAGTCCTAGATTGACTGGTTAAACATGGGAATTGAAGAGGGTGAGAAATATCTGGTGGAAGAATGTGAGCACATCTTTATTCATGGAATATTTCTTACACTACGATACACAATTGAAGAATTGGATTGCACTTCTGAGGCTACTCGAGCAAGTGCCTCTCAGGTACAGGCTTCCCTAGAGAGGCTTCTTGGACTTGTGGTGTGGGTGACATCGTTGGCACTTTGGGTAGTTTCTGTAGATGCATTGGATATGCCAGAGAAGATTGAAAGTTTTATTGATGATATCCAATCTGGTAATCGGGCTTTATCAGTTGACAAAAAGGATCCTTAAACAACAAATGGAATGCAAGAAGAGGATACTAAATATATTGAGACTGTGGGACAAGTTGAGCAGGTTGTCATGGATGGTTGATGGCTTGCCATGAAAGAGGTTCGTAAGATCATGCTTTTATGTTATTTATTTGTTTTCTACCTGACTCATACACATGTTACTTATATACATGTTACTGTCTTGTTTTGGTAAGTGAGATACTTCTCTATTGAATATGTACAAAATAGAATACATTCATGTCGAGGCATTGTTTTGGACTGCAAACTAAAAATTAACAAGCCAAACCTAGACCCTTGAGGGCCTGATTCAAAATATTGACAAAAACTTGAAATAAACCCAAAGAGAATGGCCTGAGAGAACTGGAGCTCATTCTTGAGAGCTTGAGTCCACATCATATGGTTTCCATCTTTTGGGTTTGGGGTTGTGATATTTTTTCTGCTTTGGATGAGCTCGCACTTGAGAACAAGAATCCTGATGATGTCCTGTTTATTGGATTTCCTGACATTGGAAAGCTGTCATTCTCATAATCCAAAACTCGACACCAGTGAAAATTTGTTTCCTATATTAATATTGTAATCGTCTTTACAAGTTTTTTATGTCAAGAGGGGAAGGGCATGCAACAGTTCAAAATAGTATTGTCGTGCTAAGGGAGGTTGTAACACTCCAATACTAAGTTGAAATGTAATAAATTCATGTTATTTAAGTGATATTAGGTCATTAGTTAGTAAAGTGGATAAGAGTATTAGGTAGCACAACTACCGAATTGATGAAATAAAAGGGGATGATGTCATTGTATCAACTGACTCCAATTCAATAAATTTTATATTCTAGATCTTTCTCCTATATTGTAATCAATTTTAAGTTTTAACTAATTTGTCCTCCAAATATGAGTGCATGGGATTCTACTACATGCTGGATGGAAATATAAATACAACAATAACTTAACACTTTGAAATATCATCGAATTGAATTTTAGAATCTCAGATCTATAAATATACTTGTAGCTTCTCTCCCCGCTCTTGAAGCCTGTTTACTGCAAGCCCTGCCACCCCAGTTTACCGTTTGTTAGTAAGATACCTACCAAAGGAACATTGATAAAAAGGAGTCTCTGGTATAATGTAAAAGACCTTATCAGATCTTTCTTATGGCCATAAGCAGCCTTAATTTCATCAGGGGTTCTCTTTCTGGGCTTTAGTTCCTCGATCTTTTCATCTAATAATTTTTGCCTATCACTTTCCTTGTCTTTTGCAAAAAATATGTGAAACACTGTGAGACCAATATCACCTTGAAAAATCTATTACACAAATATGAATGATCACAAGGAACCAATATTGTAACATCAATACCTTTGGAGCTATCTTTCCCTATATAGACAAATCCTGTACTACTAGCGGGAGCAGATGACGATGCAGTTGAAGTTGAAAAATATTATTCAATTTCAATATCATCTACAATATCCACCAGAAATAAAAGTGATCAGAAATATAAAAATGGCTCTTATTAAAAAGACACACCCTTGCTATATCTACAAAAAGTCCAATGCAATTACATACCAATATTCAGAAGTTCGGTTTCAATGTCTGTCTCTAATGAAGTTTGTTCAGGAAATGGACACCAAGAAAAGAGACTTGAAAGGTCTGAGACTGTATTTGCTATTGGGGATTTTTCCGTAGTGCTGGCTCCATGTCTTAATATGCCCCCTTTGATTTCCTTGATGACACCTCTGAGGAATACTTGAATTTGATTCTGTTCCAATTGAGCAAGGTAATAAAAGGATGGTTAGAATACAAATATTGAGATGTTTACAAATTATAAATCATGCTATAACTTGAAGAGTCCACTTTGTCCAGTTTGAATGAGTCAACTTGCATAGGTCTGATGTAGGAGACCAAAAACCATTGAAATGACAAATAATTACATATTCTTCATAAAGTGAGATATTCTGTGACCTCTGACTCTGTGACTTTCGGTGTTAGAATATCTTTGGAATAAACACTGAACCAATGCAACAAAAAATACAACAAGAACCATTACTAAGTTTCAGAAAACCCTAAGCACTATACTATGGGGATTGACAGAGTGTGTCCTTATAAGCAATAGAAGTCAGTAGGACCAAAGTGAGAGAGAGGTTACTCTCTACGAATATTTTGACAAAACACAAATAAAAAACTATGAGCTGAGTTAGTAAATAGTCCCGGATGAGATCACAATGCTCGTTTTGAGGAACATTCAAATGGATGTATTCAAAATGAAAGATTTATTTTTCAAACCAGATACCAAAGGATATTTTGAATACATTGATCCCTGTCACAAAATAAACATGTGCCAGAAGCGTTATATACTTCCTACAGTAAACTAAAATTTATTTTTGAAAACTTCAAGAACCAGAATAAATGAATAATAAATTACCAGAAAAGAACCCCTGTTTATGTGTGTGTTTTTGCCGTCCGTAAATACAATACTAAAAATATGTCTTTTAGCGGGGAACATACTAAATCCATTTGTGCAACACCCGATTGAAACATCATAAACTTGCTTCCTATTAGTTCTCATTTGGTTCTTTTGACTTCAAGCTATAGGATCATGTTGCAGAACATATCAGCTTTACATCTAGCTTTCATGTCTTAACAATTCTACCACAACTCTTTCCTCGTGCATGAATAGTTGGTGTTTAGAAAATTTGCTTAAAATGAAAGAACAAATGCAAACTTCATATTCTTTCTTGGATGTACAAATATCTATGCCACTAGATATTGATGAAGGTGCTTGCACATCGTTTACAAGTACCAGTTTGAATTCTTGGGAGTAGTGCTTGTTCCCTTGTGTATGTATATCGCAACATGTAAAACGTTTTGTATGGCATGTTGTTGTTCCTTGCATTTTATAACTAACACAAACCCATCTAAATTCTAATATCTGAGACATCATCCATTCATGTGAACTCGAGATATAAATTCCCAACCTATGCAACCTATAGGTGTGCATTAAACCCAGGTTTAGATGGGTGTGTTCTAGTATCTGTATAATGCACAACCAATGCAATCCATATTCAATATAGGGTCACATATACAGTATTTCCCGCAAACAAGCAGTACTGATGGAACCCCTCCACCCACCGGGGCTATAGGGAACCTCATTTTATTGCATATATATAGTTTACAGTTGAGGATTGATTCATCCCACTGACCCAGTAAAAGGAAAACAAAAAAGAAGCTTAGATCTTTGCAATTGATTAAAATGCATTGTTACTGATATGACCTGATATCTAAAATGTCAATTAAGCAACAAATATGCTTAATGTTTGAAATATCATTTAAATATGTATATGATTGGATGATTCATCCTAAAATAGTTACTGGCTTATAAATCATAAGAACCTCATATCTTCAGCAACAATGATATTATTGATAACTTAAAATACATATGATATTCTTGATAACTGAACATACATATATTATACTAGTTACGATGTTGGGGCGAAGGAATAACATACCAGTAACAAGGAAAAGGCCAGACTCGAGCTACTTCAAGAAGACAACACGCTTCCCCTTGAAGCATCCAACTAGAAGGATTAGAACAGTTCCAGGAGTAATGCTTGTTTGCAGGAGCAGAAATCATGTGCACTTCATTTCCCTCAGTTTCCTCAAACATTAGATATTTAACCATTCTTAAGGCTAGAAAAGTTACACAAAGCTCTAGTTGATGAACTCCCTCGCTAGAAAAATAATTATGTTTTATGCATTTTAGTAAAAAAAACTTAGTAATACTTACAAATTAAATGATGTTGTAATAGCTTACTTGAGAAATAGATTAAAAAACGCGAATCAGAAACAATGTAAGAGCGAATTTTCTTGGAGTGGTTTCCAGTGAATGAAAAAAAAATTCCTTCTTTCCACGTCACTGATTCAACATGGATGACTTCATCTGGACGACGATGAAACCGAAAGGAAATGTCTAGGGTTTCCTAGTGCTATAAATATTTTTTAGACCCCTTCGCCGATCTCAACATTCAGAGAGAAGCAACACCAGCACCATTCCTTTGTCTTGTTCCCCATTTTTCCTCGACTCCATTCCTCTGTCTCGTTCCCTATATTTCCTCTGCACTTATATTTGAGTCGTATAACCAAGATGTATAACCAAGACATTATCAAACACAAGAAGCATATACTAGTTAACGGTCCTATTTGTTGTAACACCCAAATCAAATTTTAGTTAGATAATACTTGGACAATAGACACTTAGCAGATAAGTCAATAAGACAATAAAAAGCTTATAACAGAAACCCCACATTCAAATTTCTTGGCAGGCTTATATCAGAACACTAGAAACCCTGTAACAGAAACCATAGAAAAAATACTTAGAAGAGCTCAAGAAAGGATGAAGTTAGTTACCTCAATATCAAATGGGTGCTCTGCCAAGCATATATTTTCAATGGTAGATGATTTGAAACAATGCATAGTAGAAAGAACAAATCAAACAGCTTTGTGGCAATTAACTACACCATTTCAGTACAAAATAATCAAAGACACGGAATGGAAAGAATACACCATTTCAGTACAAAAAAATCAAAGACACGGAATGGAAAGAAAGCCCCATACCTTTACAAGATATTGGTGGACTCTACGGCTGCAAGGATGAATGAGTCAGAACAGTGTGTTGAAGAATGAGAAGGGTGGGATGCAGTGATCCATAAACGAGATTTAACGATTGAAAGCCTTGAATATGGTGCAGGGTTCAGCAGTAGCAACCCAATATTTTCCCGATGCCAATCCTAAGTTGCCTCCAAATACCACATATTGCAAAAATTGAAAACAATTAAATATGGAACCAAGTTTGAAAGTGTGGCGCCAAAATAACGTAATGGCTTGGATTTGGTTTAAATGCAAAGCATTCACCGAATCACCATAACCTGTGCTAAATTTAGCGGAATGTGTGGGATCCTCTCAAAGTCTTAAATCCTAGTTAGACATTGGATATGAGATTATAGGTCCCAGTCAAAACCCCTAACTTTGTAGAGCGCGGGTGTAGAGTGCGGGTTGAAGTAGGCTTAAAATAACTATGGAGCACCAAGAGCGCACGTTGAAGTAGGATTAAAATAACTATGGATCACCAAGAAGGAGTGGACTGGTTGAAATAGCCTACTTGTTATGTGGGTTCACCTTGGGAGGATCCGAGGCTTCTTTGCCTTATGAATGGTGAAGAAATCAATTTTTTTTCTAGAATAATCGTGAAGAAATCATTAATTTGTTTTTTCCAAAATAATGGTGAATAAATCATTAAATAAGCATAGGTTTAAAGGTTTGACAAAAGAAAATTTTAAAAATATGACAAAAGTTCAATATTATGCTAGTTATATTATTATTTTAGTTATAAGGGATTAAGTTTTTTAAGCTTTGAATAATTAATTACCATTATAACTAACATATGTTTTAACTTGATTATTGTGTATTTTTTTAAATATGGGTATTATGATGTTATGTTTCTTAAGTTTTAAACATGAAGATTTTTCCATTTGTTATTATATTCAATCAAGAGGTCAATTATTTATGGAAGAAACATTGACTATGGATACTTTGAGTTTGAGCTTAATGTGGATCCTATATCTTTCTTTGAATCCAAATTCTCTAATTCATGGTGTCTTGCCATCCCACTTAAGGGGTTTCCTGCTAGGAGTGTTTGCAAGAAGGGGAAGGTATTGAGGCCATATTCATATCGCCACCCTTTGAGTCTAGGTTGAGTACTTGAACTGATGTTTTAATCTAGGGTGGGTTACTATGTTGATGCTTTTTATCTCACTTGTTCTACATGTTGTTTTGGAGTTTCCATAGAGGTTTCTTTTTTGATATTGCTATAAAGGTTGCTTTTAAATGTTTTTACAAGAAGGGTGTCATTGTTTCCCAAGTACATGAAAATGGTATGTGTGTTGACAAGTCATACAACAAAAGGCCAGTTTCTTTTAATCAAATTCTTGGATTCATCAAGAATTGTCCAATTTTTGAAAATTGGGTGGAAATTGTAATTAAGCTCAAAACACATATTCAATCATAGGTAAATATGCTCTTTTGAACTCACTTTATGTATTCTTTAACAATTATACCAAATATATTTCCAATATTTTTAAACAATTATTGAATCCACTAAAAAATCATAATAAAGTTGTTATTATTGTTTAAAGTTGATTATATATATATATAAACTTAAACTTAAACTTAAACATCCAACTAAAAGATAACTTTAGATGAGTGAAGAGACATGGAAGAGAAGAGAACTTTAGAAGAGTGAAGAGAGATTAATGATATTTTAGATGAGCATCTATATCCTTATCCATTGACACAGAGATGTTTTGTGTTTTTTTATAAGTGAATGGCATCTTCCTAAATTCTATAAATCTTGTTACATTAATAGGTGCTTATATTTTAGATTTTGGAGTGGACTAGCATCTATGTTTTTCCTAGATTTCAAGAGAATGAGATAAACGCATTGTTCAAATTGATTTTATGGTTGTTGTTACAATTTTGAGATAAATAATTATAAAAAAAGTACGAAAAATAATTGGTAGTTTATGCATGGATAACCCGTAGCTAATGCATGGATAATGGGCAATTCGTGGCACACAACCTATTTAACTAGAATAAGATGAGTGATAATATGTAGCTGAGGCATAGACAATGAGTGATTACAGTACACATGGAGAACAAGTAACAGATAACTTATTTGTGGCATTTAACTTTTTGCCTATCAATGTTCACTTGCCACAAGTTAAATGATTGTGTTAGTTAACTATGATTCTGTAATAATAGTTAGTATTTTTGTTTATCATTAATGTTCACTCGCCACAAGTTAAATGGTTGTGTTATTTAACTATGATTCTATAATAATAGTTAATATTTTTGTTTTATATTTAAGTAAATAATTTGGTAAATATATAAGCACAAGTTTTACACAATTTTAATTGGGCACATAATTCCTTCTCAATATTTGTAGCTGAGGCATAGACAATTCTTAATTCTTAATTTGTACATTTTACTAAATTCTACTAAATTCATTATCAAATTTGTAATTTTTTTCATTGTCGGAGTGACAACTAAAAATGACCAAATAAATAACCAATTGTTATGTGGTCATTTTTAGTCTAGATATCCCGTGACCAAATTTGGTCATTTATTTTGGTCGTTTTTAGTTGGTTTTTATCTCGTGACCAAAATTGATCATTTATCTTGGTCTTTTTTAGTTAGTTCACTTAGATTTATCAATTTTGGTCATTTATCCCTTGAAAAAAACTGTGGTGACCAAAAATTTTGGTCTCCTGGTCACTAATCTCTCATTTTCCACTAGTGTTAGGGTTACCAAGCTCCAGGTTTGCAGGTTTCAGTCAGAGATTGCATCAAGATTTCTGGGTATACCTGAGTGAGCAATTACTAAGGTAGAGAGCTTCTTAATAAGGATTTCTTGCTCTTAAAGACAGGCGCTTGTTATAGACACTTGGTATGGAGTATGGAATCTAATTCAAACACCTACCCAGATCGCTCGACTAGTGGCATGTACTAGCATCTAAGGAGAAATGAGCTCTTAGTTATATTTTTTTCTCCCAAATGCTATTGCGATTCAGTCCTCACCTGACCGGTTGTCCAAGAGCTCTAAGTGAAACCCTTCCATCCTTTGAATCCAATGTTGTAGGTTGTCTGTCTAACTAAAGCATGGATCCAATGTTGTAGGTTGTTTGTCTAAGTAAGGCACACAATTATTATAGGTTGGTGAACCAGTAAAGGTAAGCATGCAAAAGTATAAAACCAGAAACACCAGTAACGGTCATCGATCCAGGAACAAACTAGCATATCCATAGAACCAAAGGTCAAGGTTTAAGAGGAGAAGATAGAAGCATCTAAGCGCATAAATGGACGAGTTTATCTATCATAAATTACTAGGGCTTGTCTAAGACTAGAAGTAATTAATTAAGTAATTTGCATATGGTAATATCCGTCAACTGTATCCCTTTAAATGTCGGAGAAGAATTGGTTCTCATGATTCTAATTTGTAGTCATGATGTGTGATTTCAGTCTCAAAGTATTTTAATTATGGGAGGTGGCCAAGGCTCCATAGCCAAGGAGGTATTACTGCACAAGAACGTCAAGAGAGCGCACATCCAGGGAGGTATTACATCACAAGAACATCAAGAAAGCGGTGATGTGTGACATCGATAAGGTCCAAGAGCCAGTATCCATTAATTTATGGTTTTATTGTTTTTATTTTCAATTTTTATGAAGGTAAATAAAATGTTGCTTACAAGATGTTGTTGATTTTTGCTGTAAATATCTTGTTGTGAAAAGAGAATCCTTCTGCAGTTCTCTCCTTGATCGGACTATGAGGACCGACCTTTGAAATGAAATGTTAAGCTTAAAGCACCAACCAATAAACATTGTCGATTGTTTAACATTCCTTCTATTTTTGCCATCCCGCATCCATCCCCACAGCGGTGAACCAAAGACCTCGGATAGCCCAACTGCTACTTGCTAAAAAAGAAAGAAATATAGGGAGTTACAAGCATATTTGACTACTTTTCCAATCATCCATATTGCTGTGTTGACGACTATGAGCATTCAATTTTAGGGTGGAAGGAAGGAGTGGATTAGCAAGCATACTCGGGGAAACACCCAACTGCGATTCCGAGCATACATATTCTATAAAAAAAGCATCATTATCAATGATGCTAGGTAACGAATTGATAATGATGTTAGGTAACTAATTTTTATTGCTTCATTTTCTCAAACTATACTTATACTTTAGTTTCTTGCTAAAGTTTAAATCTTTAATCAAAATTCTTTGACGCAGGTATAAACTGGAGAACAGAGATGAACGATTGGATGTCATAATAGGAGACCTCGCAGATCCTATGGAAGGAGGTCCTTGTTATCAATTGTACACAAAATATTTCTATGAGATTGTTCTAAATCCAAAGGCCCAAAATATTGTTCGTTACTCAGTTATAACACCACAATAAAATCGGTCAAATTATTATAGAAACTATTTCTTGACAGTTTTAATAAGGCATGCTTCTAGCAGTAATGTGTAGTTTTAGGACTCTCAACGACAATTGCAGGAGACTTCAGTTGGAAGCTTGAGTTTCATAGACAATTTTATTCATTTAGTTTAAAGTTCTTAAAAATATCAAGTTACAGGATAAATATCAAGTTAGATGAGCGGTTGATCTCTTGACTCCTCATTCACTGAGGTTGAAAAATATCAACTTAGAGGAGTGGTTGATCTCTTGACTCCTCATTCACTGAATTTGAAAAATATCAACTTAGAGGAGCGGTTGATCTCTTGAGTCCTCACTCACTAAAGTTTCTAAAATCAATTGAACAAAAAACATGAGCCGAAGAAAATTGCATTTTGCCTCGGTAATAACCCTTTGTTTTTATGGTTTTTATATGACCCATAACATTTGGGCACATAAATGTATTTTCTGATTGCTTAAATAGGCCATTTTCATAAGTTGACATATTATTAAGATTGAAATCTAAAGATATAACCATTTTCTTATGCGCTAAATTGAAATGGCGCAGTAATACTAATGTTAATGTGATTTTTTAATATCAACTCTTTATTATTCAATAAAGCAGGGAAGTCCAGCTTCATGCTTGGACTAAGTGACTTATTGTTTCTCAGCGAATGGATTTGAACACCTCGCTCAATAATAAATATCTACGGAAAATAATCTCTATACATATTATATTGGCATATATACATTCTAGACTTGCATATGTTTGAACAATGGAGCTTATGGTAGCAGTCTCTTAAGGCTTCCATTTACTAGGGCTTAAGGAATCATGTAAGGATTATTGCTATGGGAATGACACTTGATAATGGAAAGAAGTTTGTTAAACATATTATATTGGCAATTAGATGCAATTTTCCCTTGAATTGAATCCATACCTTGTTCGATCTCTGGTAGCTTTAGTTCTTATAAAAACAACTATGGTATAAAAAGACTAATTAGCTTTATCTTAACTTGACTCCCACTAGCTATCTGTAATTCAATCTTACAAATTAGTAGTAAACTTTTGGTTTTATTTAGTCCCGGTAGGTGTTAAATTTGAGTCTCATTGCAATGAGTAGTTAAATTTTGTTTTTTTTAGTCTTGGTAGTTGTTAACTTTGAGTCTCATTCAACTGAGAAGTTAGCTGTATTTAAAAAAACAACTATTTTGCTACCGCGAAGCCTGACTATTGCTAATACAATAATAGAACCATTAATGGTTTTGATATTTGCATAGACTCAAGGTGTGGTTCCCGTTAAACTTGTAGGTATTCTAGGGTTTTTACCGTGCCACTACTATTGCAAAGACTCCATGACCTATATAAATAGTCCATCGTACAGTTAAGAAAAGAAGAATTTTATTAAGTGAATTTATAATATTGCATATCTACGTTGTTGTTTAAGGAGGAAACCCTCTAATGTTTTTACGGAACCCATTGTGAAGAAGTTTAGATCGATTTTTTTTCCCTTGTTCAAAGCCCCTGCCGAATGGGACTGGGAATGCAGAACACATTTGTCTTTGTGTCAACCGAACTAGCATATAATAATTGTTGGTCCCCATTTTGTCACCATTTTTGGGTTAAATAATTTACATATTAACACATTTTTTGTTATCTTTTGGTGTCTTTTGTACCATACAGCTCACCATTCAAGCCTCAGGTATGAACGAATTTAAGGTTTATGTAAATTGTGTTTATTATTATCATTTTATGATTTTAATGATTAAAATTGACATGATATGAAGCGTATTCAATATATTAATTCATGTGTATAATTGTTTGCATGTTATATCGTCTTTTAGAAAAGCTAACAAATAGACACGCGTTCAGCTAGATATATGGAGAGCATATCCAACTTGTCGTCCAGATCACTAAACAGAACGTGCATCGTTGGTAGTAGATTTATGTGCGTTAAAGGCATGTAACAGCCATGAAATGTTGTGACCACGCGCCAACATCTTAGCATCATACGTCTTCTCGAAGGGTGCTCATCTAATGTCTCTGTGCGACACCTTCACGTCAACTCCGATTAAGGCTGAAATCATATGCCACATCGCGCGCCAGAAGGAACCAGATCTACGAAGAAGAAGGAACTGTCATCTGTTGGTTGTCAATATAATTATTTGTTATAATGACTGCCTTATTGTAAATAGCACTCGACCACTAACGGGTTGACTTGCTTGCCCTCTATCAAACAATGTATATATAGGCGTTGTTATGTCATTTAGGGACGAGTCTTTTTATTTGATATGTGATCAGTTAAGTTTGAAAACTCTGTAATGATACCCTTTTTAATTTAACAAAATTTCTATTGCACAGTGTATGCTCGCGTTTCATTGACGAGGCATCACTCTGTTTGCTGGGAGGGCCCCCTGACAACATAGTTTTACATCTTTGTGTATGTTCTATTATTTCCTTTTTTGGTAACTAGTATAGTTTTACTTTGTTTATGTAATTTCATTCCTGTAATCGTTTATGATAAATTCTGTAGCATAGATTTTAGTTTAATATTATGCTGATTATGTAGGTTTCTTTTATCAGTTAGCAACTGATTGTGCCTAGAATAGCTTCCAAATTCTTTTGCAAAGTCTTTACAATTCATTGTTTGATTTCTAGACTAAATTCTTCTAATTAAATAATAGTAAATTTAGTTTTATTTATTTCAGTTTTTGTCATGAATTTACTTAAGAGTATTTCAGTTTGTTTAATGATGTAATTTCCTTTTCAAATTATGAAATTAGCTTAGGTTATCTTGTTACAGAATTCAATCATTAATTAGATTTACTTCTTGCTTTTACATTTCATTAGTATATGCATGGGACAACTGTCCTCAATAAATCATTTAGATTCACTGTTTTCTTGAAGTTTTAGCATTTTCTTCAAATAGACTGTCATTCAGACAACCTGTCCCACCCCTTATACAGACCTTCATTTCAACCTGCAATCTAGTTGCTCATTCAACCATGTGTGTCTTTAATCTTTTTTGAGTTTATCTTCTTAGTTTTCTGATTTTGTCTTGATAGTAATGGTTAGATAATGATTGTATTTTCTCTTAAGATCTTTAGATGAGATTGTTTAGACTCCTTAATAAACCTTATTTCTCTTTCTTCTTTCTTTTTACCCTATGCCTAGGAATTATGTCATGTAGTTTAACTCATTGTATTGATTTGTAATTGAACCTGTGATTTAAGTTGTTCCTTTGTATATGAGGTCTACGTTACATGTGTTAATAGATTAAGTATCATTGCTTGTAGTGATACAATTCATCTTCTTAATCACATCGTTATTAAAAGAATCCATAAAATATAATTTAGATCATCTTTTAAGTTTTTTGTTCATTCATATATCATGTCTACCTTCTTATAGTATTTTGTAAATAGGAGTTTTTTGCTTATAAACAATCATGTTTACTATTTATTGTAACTGGACATTTCTCAGTTTACACATTTTTGTGGAGATCAAACTAGACTTAATCCCATTTAGCTTTTACACTTCTTTTGAGAGCCATTTTGATACCTATCCTGCTCCAGTTCCCATTACAGTAAATGCTTATCCTCAAAATAATCAAGGAGAGTGGAATTAAGATGATTTAGTTTAATTTATGTACGTTAGTTAGTGTATGTATAGTTTTTCAAAAGTAGTATATTTAGTTGTTGTGAATCCTTCTTGATGTAGTCATTCTCTCAAGCAAAATAAATCTTTCTAGATAGAATAGTTCATTGTCATAACACTGTTCATATCGAAACATTTATAGATAATTTGATACCACTCTGCCTAGTCCTCTGTTTTTATTAACTTAACTAAATTATATCCTTAGGAGTTCAACTCAAGATCTTTCAATCTTTAGCTTATTAAAGTATTACCACGATACTCTCTACCTTTGCATATATTTTGTAGCAACTCTAAGCCTACTAACCCCAGTCGATAATTAAATATTAGGTAAATTATTCAAGAAAATATTTTGCCCAACATTTTTGGTGCCGTTGCCGGGGAGTTGTTTCGTAAGGTAGAATAGATGTAGGATGGTAACGGGGGAGAAGTAAGACAAGAGGTAAGAACCTGCGCATCTGTTATAACATGCTCCCCCCAAATCGAGTAGTAGCAGTAGTATAGGATAGATTCATTAAGATAGTAAAATTTTGTTAAGTTTTTGCAAGAAACATTTTGACCTCGACCATCAACTCAGTGAAAAGTCATCGGAAAAAAATAAAACACTTATAGGAATTAGTTTTGTTGAAAACACAAAGAGATTCTTATAGGGGGGGAATCATAGAAAGAGAAGAGATCCTGGCAAGAGGACCCAAGGGCCCTAATCCTGACAAAATTTAAAAAGAAGTAACTAGGGAACCTCTTAATATTCCACTAAGTAACAAAATCATATAATTAACTCTTGAAGTGGGGGAGCTGAACTTTATTAATTTTGTCAATCTTACCTAGGTGGAAGCTCTCTTTGGTAATAGTAACCCCATAAATTGACACATCCATAATATCATTCCCTACTCCTATAAGAACCAATAAAATAATGGGTGATAGAGGAATATTGCTCCTGGAAAAGCATGTTGGGTTGCCCCATTCCCACCTCAAAAGAAACCTTCTAGTTACACTCACTTTAGAAACCAAACCTACATAAAGAACCGAGAAGAAGAACGAGCAACAGCAAGCAATTTTTGTCCAAAATGTAAAACTAAACATCCTCGAAAAGAATTTCCATTAAACAAAACTCCTCCATGTTATATCTGCATGGGGCATCATGTTTCGCCCCAGGGGATCAAGATGGATCCTATCAAGATAGAGGTAATCATTGGACTTCTTTCTCCAAAGACTCTTCCTCCTCCTGATTCTTAAAAATATTATAGGTTATCATCATTTGTAAATATGTCAGTATGTGCATATCTCTTTGAATAAATAAGAGTCATGTCTAATTATAGGGGACTCTTTTTCTATGTTTTCAAGAATAAAATAAATCATCTAATAAATGGTTACAAATGGGTCCTTTCTATAGGATATTACCTGAAAAGGAAAGTGCTCTAAAACCACTAAAATCATATCTTAACTTTGAACCATTTATTTTATGATTTTGTTAAAGCTTTCTATATGGTGGTTTGATTCATATATGTATATTCCCAATTACTTGAACAAGTGATCAAAAGTTTCACTTCAATTATCATGTTTTTCTAAATTTCAATACTTGGAGATTACTAGCTCATCTACACTTGCTAACAAAACTTGACTCTTAAATATTTTTGAGAACACTCTAGGATAAGTGGAATTTTTGCTTGTGGGAAACATTATATTTTATAAAGAAAATAGACTGAAAGGCCTAGGAACACCTTTAAGTTATTCTCTTTTGACATGATCTATAGTTAAGGCCATTTTATGAAAAAAATTTAACTCATGTGTTTAGCTGGGCTTAGCATGCTCTAGTACCAATCAACTTCCATATACTCAGAATCTTTATACAAGGCAAACCCGCCGGGGTACTGAACATGCCTGCTGGTAGTAGTTCAATGCTAAGTAACAACCTAAAAAAATGAAGTTCGATAAATGCAAGTAAACCCATCGGGGTACTGAACAGGCTCGCTGGCAGTGGGGCTATGCTTTCATGGTACCAATATAAACCCGTCGGGTACTGAACAGGCCTGATGGAAGCGGGGCAATATCAAGTAAAAGAGATCTGGTTAATGTACCACTAGGCACATGGTTTAACAGAAAAATATGTTTAGGCCTATTGTTTATGATGTCATTAAAGAATAACTGTAAGATGGCCTTGGATCCGACAATCTGAATTCAATCAATATCTAGGATATGTTTATCCTAGAAATGGGACCCATAGCTGTACACTCCTACAAATTCGAAGGTGAGCTCAAGAATTTTTGAGATGACTAGATATCTTTACAACAAAGCAAGGGTGACTAGTTTTCCCTATGGTCCTTTCACTTACGTCTTCATCACATGGTAAATGATCAATTTATACATTCATATATTTGGGATTGTTATATTTTATGTATATATCTGAATCCTTTCCATTTATTAGTTAATCTTTCTCTCTTTTACAAATTTACAACAACATGATTGAACTTTTCTTAATTTATTTTGGAAGTTACTTAGTTTTCTTGTATGGATTGGGGACATGCCATATCTTTGGTTTGGGGGAGGATTAGCCTGACTGTCTGTCTTTATTTTAATTTTAAGAGACTCATTACCAAATGATAAAGTGTTTGCAGGATAATGCAAATAGAGAAATTGGTTTTAAAATCTTGGATGAATAAAGAAGAACGCCATAAAATTATTTCATATGACTTCTTTGAGACCAGGAAGCTTAGGAAAAGCCACAATTAGCAGCATTTTGATCCAGCAAGCTCATTTTTTACAGGAAGCTATATGAAGGATCATATGAAGGGTCAAATGTCAGTATGAATAAGAAGTCAAATGACAAGCTGAATAAAACTTTTATGATATATTCATATCTATGATTAAGTGTTGGATTAATTTTATTTGGGTAAAAAGTTGATTCATACCATTAGGGTCACATCCACATGATATTATGACTAATGCAGATTCATGATGGTACGAAATAGATCTAATATGATTTTATTTCACCCATATATGGATATGATACGACCTTAGGGTACCTTTTAGTTATCATGACTCTGCCATCTCCATTATTCTCTTTTTATGTTCGCATGCATAAGCAACAGATAAGCCGACCTCCTTGTTGAACTAAGGTTATGGCTACGAATTTGGTTATACACTTGCATTAAGTTACACGTTCAACCTGTATAGAGCTTGCTTTGGACATGGTTGAACCAAATAAAATTTAGAAACCCATTCAATCACGCGCTTTAGATGGCACACGTCCCAAAGATTGCCATAATGGCACGTTCGTTTAGGCATGCCGAGCTATTTGCATGATCATTTGGTAGGTTGAATGCGGCACGTTTTAAATCTAGCAATGTGCGAACCTTCTCCCATTCCATCGCTATCACTAACCATTATCACTGTAGAGAATTTTAGCCACCTTTCTCTGCAAACCTGGTATTCTCCCCTCTGCTAAAACCATGTCGAAACTGATTTGAACTGGAAACCTACCAAGATTTGTTCAAAATAACAGAATTCAGAGAATGTCAGGAAGTGTTTTTCCATGCCGGATGGAACCCATACCTCCATCTACTACAAGGATACGATGAGGAAATCTCATTGCTTTTTACAATCAGGTTCGATGGAAGAACGACAAGGGTAGGACATATTTCCTTCCAGGTTATAGAGGAATCAATTACACGTTCCACTAAGCTTCCTGGAGAAGGCGAACGATGGCATAAACACTCGTTCATTCCAAGGGCATCGCATAATTTTTCCCTCAATCTTGAATTCCGACATGTGATAGGTGCAAAGGGTTATCACCATAGCTAGATAAATCCTAAATACATCAATCCGTTGATAGCCATTATTCATGTTATTACTTGCGAAGGTAAGTTTAGTGTTTTCAAATCCTATCATCTTTGTTTATTGGCCCATTTCATCGATAATAGAAGTATTAATTTTCCTTTCTTTTTCCTTCGGAGTCTTGAGAAAATGTCGAACTTGGTTCGTAAGAATACCATTCACCCCAAGAGTATCCTCTACCACCATAGTTTGATCAAAATTTTAATCTTGGACCAGCTCAAGTAGTGAAACCAACCTTGGGAGACCTTTGTGTTCAAGGTGCTTAATCCCCACCTTAATATCTACAAACGATCTCACCATTTTTACCATGGAACTAGTTAAACTTCGCCCTTAGAAGAGGAAAACCCCAACATTGTCCACCTTGATGAAAATATCTCAAAACCTAACTCACCTACGCAAAATACCCCTGCTAGTCCTATGTCCGCCGAATTTGTACCTTTTTCACGACCTCATACCAGAATACGAAAGGAAAAAAGTGTTCAACGTATGCTTCGGCCTAGTACCCAGACTGCAGTTCAGTCTGATGTGTAGATTGGTCATTTAGATGATGAGGCTGAGGTAGAGAAAACTGACCCAGATTCATCCCTGTTAGCATTATCCAGTATTTCTGTCGAATTACTCAAGCACATTAATCAAATGGACATTCCTGCATCTGTCCAGGATATCAGCCTTGAAGAACCCCTTCCTACTGTCGATTTCGATCCTCCTTCAACAGAAATGAGTCCTCCATGAGATTTTAACCAGTCCCTAGAGCCATCTATGCCACCATAGCGAACACTAGATCAGTTAACTTCTGAGTTAACTCAATCAACGAAGCATAATGAAGTGTATGTCAAGTTAATTTCAAAGCTTTGAGAGGAAAATAAAGAGTTACGGTTACATATTAAAACTATGGAGGACCTCCACAAGACCGTTAGTTTATCATAGAGGGATCGACAAGCAAGGCATGCCCTTTTGAAGGCTCAGTCTAAGAAGTT
This sequence comes from Pseudotsuga menziesii, assembly GCA_001517045.1. NCBI lineage: Eukaryota > Viridiplantae > Streptophyta > Pinopsida > Pinales > Pinaceae > Pseudotsuga > Pseudotsuga menziesii. Next base: position 91,377 of record LPNX010960307.1, on the reverse strand, counting down.
GAAGTTTGAACAATCCGCTTCATCAAAGTCGGAGGCAGCTGCTGATGCAACTCTACCTCCTTCCTAATGCTATATTTTATTCTCTGACCAGTGGGATCTAGCATTCTTCCGGTTTGGGGGTATGTTGGTCCCCATTTTGTCACCATTTTTGGGTTAAATACTTTACATATTAACACATGTTTTGTTATATTTTGGCGTCTTTTGTACCATACAGCTCACCATTCAAGCCTAAGGTATGAATGAATTTAAGGTTTATGTAAATTATGTTTATTATTATCATTTTATGATTTTAATGATTAAAATTGACATGATATGAAGTGTATTCGATATATTAATTTATGCGTATAATTGTTTACATGTTATATGGTCTTTTAGACAAGCTAACAAACAAACACGTGAGTCAGCTAGATATATGGAGAGCATATCCAGCATGCCGTCCAAATCACTAAATAGATCGCGTATCGTTGGTAGTAGATTTCTGTGCATTAAAGGCATGTAACGACCATGAACTATTGTGACCATGTGCCAGCATATTAGCATCAGTCGTCTTTTGGAAGGGTTCTCATCTAATGTCTATGTGTGACACCTTGACGTTGAATCCGATTAAGACTGAAATCATATGCCACATCACGCGCTAGAAGGAACCAGATCTGTAAAGAAGAAGGAACTGTCATCTGTTAGTTGTCAATATAGTTATTTGTTATAATGATTTCCTTATCGTAAAGAGAATTTGACCACTAAAGGGTCGACTTGCTCACCCTCTATCAAATAATGTATATATAGGCGTTGTTATGCGATTTAGGGATGAGTCTTTTTATTTGATATGTGATCAGTTAAGTTTGAAAACTTTGTAATGCTACCCTTTTTTATTTAACTAAATTTCTATTGCGCTATGTATGATCGCGTTTCATTGACGAGGGATCACTCTGTTTGCTGGGAGGGCCCCTCGACAACAGAGTTTTACATCTTTGTGTATGTTCTGTTATTTCCTTTTTCTGTAACTAGTATAGTTTTACTTTGTTTATGCAATTTCATTCCTGTAATTGTTTATGATAGATTCTGTAGCATATATTTCAGTTTAATATTTTGTTGATTATGTAGGTTTCTTTTATCAGTTAGAAACTGGTTGCACTTAGAATAGATTCCAAATTCTTCTGCAAAGTTTTTACAGTTCATTGTTTGATTTCTAGACTAAATTCCTTTGATTAAATCATAGTAAGTTTAGTTTTATTTATTTCAATTTTTGTCATGAATTTGCTTAAGAGTATTTCAGTCTGTTCAATGATGTAATTTCCTTTTCGAATTATGAAATTAGCTTAGGTTATATTGTTACGGAATTCAATCATTAATTAGATTTACTTCTTGCTTTTATATTTCATTAGCATATGCATGAGACAACTGTTCGCAATAAATCATTTAGATTCATTGTTTTCTTGAAGTTTTAGCATTTTCTTCAAACAAACTGTCATTTAAACAACCTATCCTGCCCGTTATAAAGACCTTCATTTCAGCCTGCTATCCAGTCGCTCATTCCGCCCTGTGTGTCTTTAATATGTTTTGAGCTTATCTTCTTAGTTTTCTGATTCTGTCTTGATAGTGATGGTTAGATAATTATTGTATTTTCTCTTAAGACCTTTAGATGCGATTGTTTAGACTCCTTGTTAAACCTTATTTCTCTTTCTTATTTCTTTTTACCCTATTCCTAGGAATTATGTCATGTAGTTTAACTCATTGTATTGATTTGTAATTGAACCTGTGATTTAAGTTGTTCCTTTGTATATGAGGTCTAAGTTACATGTATTAATAGATTAAGTATCATTGTTCATAGTAATACAATTCATCTCCTTAATCACATCGTTATTAAAAGAATCCATAAAATAGAATTTACATCATCTTTTAAGTTTTCTGTTTGTTCATAAATCATGTCTACCTTCTTATAGTATTTTGTAAATAGGATTTATTTGTTTATAAACAATCATGTTTACTATTTCTTGTAATTGGACATTTCTCAGTTTACATATTTTTGTGGAGATCAAACTAGACTTAATCCCATTTAGATTTTACACTTCTTTTGAGAGCCATTTTGATACCTATCCTGCTCCAGTTCCCATTACAATAAATGCTTATCCTCAAAATAATCAAGGAGAGTGGAATTAAGATGATTTAGTTTAATTTATGTACGTTAGTTAGTGTATGTATAGTTTTTCAAAAGTAGTATATTTTAGTTATGAATCCTTCTTGATGTAGTCATTCTCTCAAGAAAAATAAATCTTTCTAGATCGAATAGTTCATTGTCATAACACTGTTCATATCTGGACATTTATAGATAATTTGATACCACTTTGCCTAGTCCTCTATTTTTATTAAATTAACTAAATTATATCCTTAGGAGTTCAACTCAACATCTTTCAATCTTTAGCTTATTAAAGTATTACCACGATACTCTCTACCTTCACATATATTTTGTAGAAACTATCAGCCTACTAACCCCAGTCGATAATTAAATATTAGGTAAATTATTCAAGAAAATATTTTGCCCAACAACAATTGTATCACTTTGATGTTAATTAGCTGTAACTTTTTTTACTTTGTGTCATTCCCCATGGCAAGTCTAATAAAAATTTGTTGAGAACAGGTTGGAGACAGAATCCCTCTCCTATTGGGTAAAGCCAATAGTGTCATGCAAATTTTGTTAGAATTTGACATATCTACTACTGATAATCTTCTCGATTTCAAAAAAATTTCTTTAAATTTAAAATCAAATCAGTGGAATCGCCTTCAAAAATCTAGGTAGGGTTCGATGCCAGGGCTCAATAAACCACTGTCTATGCATGTATGTCGAGAAAGCCTCAATCACATGAGGTCCTGATTCCTGGTTGACGATACCTTGACGTGCAGTCAGATCACCCGATTACAATTGACACTGAAGAGATCGAACGAAGATTAAAGAAAAAAATCAAAGAAGATCTGCTCATATCAAACGCGTTATGAGAAACCCAAGGTCGAATTATTAATTGCAATTCATGTATCAACCATTTGTGAGATATTATGGACTATAATATCTCAACTAAATTGTACAAGTGGGTCGACCCTACAACATGGCACTACCAACAAAAAAAATATATCATTTCAGTTTTTATTATGGTTGAGTAATTTTATTTAGAATTGGAAAAAATCACAAATAATGTTAATAGATTGAAATGCCACTATTTTTTATATGTCTATTTGCAATTTGCAAGGTGTGATTTTCATTCATTTTTGTTTTATTTATTTATAATTATACTCCATACAAGGAGGTCACTAACAATATGTTTAAATATATTTTTATGGAAAGAAAGTTATGAAATACTTTATATTTTTATTTTTATTGAAATGTTGTTCACATGTTTTTTACATGTTTATTTACAAGGTGTGCCCTTCATTAATTTTTTTTTATAATTATACTTAATAGATATATAAGGAGGTCCCTAATAATATGCTTAAATATATTTTTATGAAAACAAAGTTATAAAAGTACTTTATATTTATATTTTTACATGGAAATACACATTTATTTAAAATCAAGGTATGTTTAGATTACATAATCCATACATTTATATAAAATCAAGTTATGTTTAGATTACATAATCCATAAGAGCATTTATATAAAATATAACTTGAATATAAAATCAAGTTATGTTTAGATTACATAATCTATATGAGCATTTATATAAAATCAAGTTGTGTTTAGATTACATAATCCATAAAAGTAGCATGTCAAAACTTTAGTGGATGGTCAAAGTTACATAAAGATTAAACAAGTTAGTTTTTTTCTTATACCATTGACATTATAGTAATAGTTACTAACAACTTGGGTGACATTGCCACCTTGGGGCTCTTGTTTTATATAATAAAACTAAAAACCACTATTATATTATATAATATGATGTTTCTTTTTTGAAATAATTACAATTTTATTAAAAAAAACATACATCATACATTGTTATTGTAAAACAATGATATTTTTTAAAAACTAAGATAGTGTATATGTTTATCAAATATTTTAAAAACAACCAATGAATTATAATGATATTTGCATTTAAAAGATAAATTATAATAATGTTTACTTGATATTAAATATTTTAAGTATTAAAAAAATAGACTCTAATTTGAAGAGCACCCTTTCTGCAATAAAGTATAAATGTACGTTTTCTCATATCAAGTAAACATGAAACAACATAACTACACACAAAAAAAACTTCATTTATATCTGCAAACTATAGAGGTTTTTATGTACACGCCTCTTTTAGAACATTTTATTATTTTAAATTTGTTGTAAATAGACTATTCTTTAAAGTCATTAGATTTTAGATTTTATCTTGCATAATTCACTTTACTTCAATGAAATATTGATAAAAGTTTTTTTTTCTAAAATTTTGATAGATACTTGTTATTAAATAGATATTTGATTAAGTGTATCAAGTTTTAATTATTTAAGATATTTGAAATTAAAATGAAATAATAATACTATGTTAATTTCACAATTAATAAAAAAATTAGTTAAGTATACATTAGAATAATGGTATCTACCTTATTCACATTATTCATCAAGAATATGAATTATCATAATTTATCTTAAATTCAACATAGACTTATTATTGGTGGTTTTATCCAAAGTAATATTAGTGTTAAATGGTGCATTAAAATTTTGGTTAACTTTGTAAGCTATTCATGTAAACCTTGTAGGATACAGTGAATATTTACTTTATCGAATATTTGTAAGAATGTTGTTTTTAATTTGTTGGAAATATAGTGCAAGTTAACAATTTTACTTTTTATGAGTCTAGCTTCTATAAAAGATACAAATTATTATTTTTACTTCAATGATTATGGATCAAGGTTTTCATTGGAGACATTGGATACGTTAATGTCTTTCTCTTAATGCACTTCATGTTCTAAACGAGGAGATAGATTAGATTATTATTTATGATGTATGGAAACAAAGCCTATTCTATTAGGCAAATACATTTATGTTTTCAATGATGTAAGCTCCAATAATTTTGAAAGATATTTACACCAGAGGCATTTTCACAATGAAGATGCACTCTCAAAAATTCTTGGTCTCCCTAGCCATTATCATTTCGACACGTGTCACCTAGTGATTCCTCGTTATCCCTAGCCATTAACATTCTGACATGTGTCGCCTAGTAATTGGCGAGTTTAAGTACAATACGCCATGGTTAAAATTTCCGGTTATTATATCTCATGATCCGCCAAAGACCGAAGAAGGCGGCACGGACTTGATCGGTTAAATACACATTCCGAAAATGCTCATGCTTTATTTTGTCTGTTCGTATTCTTTCTAGGCAACTTATTCCTCTACCAAGTCCATCTTTAAACTAGCTCTAGGTTCTTTTTGATTGGTGTGCCTCTAAATTTGGTGGGGATTTTGGCCTCTAAATTGGTACGATTTGCAAGAAGCAAAAAAAGAACCAAAGAGAAAATGATTGGCAAGTTTAGGTACAACACGCCCATGGTTAAAATTTCCAATTAGTATATCTCGTGATCGGGTAGGGATCGAAAAAGGCAGCATGGAGTTGATCACTTAAATACACATTCTGAAAACACTCAGGCTTTATTATGTTTGTTCGTATTCTTCTGCGTAACTTCTTCCTCGGCCAAGTCCATCCTTATTTTAAACTCGTTGTGCTTTCTTTTTTATCGGTTTGCCTCTAAAATTGGCGGAGATTTCGTCCTCTAAATTAAATTGGTACAATTTGCACAAAGAAAAAAATAACCGTACATAAATTGCAGGCTATTGCAGGAAGCGAGATTTTGTCTCTCTGTAGAATGAATTGTCTAGAGATTAAATCTGTTAAATAGAATTGAGCTATTTTAAATGCGCACCATCTGGTACGTCGGTTGTCCACAATATTTAAACAAAATATGCAATGACAATACCTTGGTGGTTTTAACCATAATAGAGTCAAGTAATCGTCCTGATCCATATCTATCCCACTCATTAATTATGTTTGTCAAATTAATTTAGCTCTTTTTTTCCATAGAAAAAAATCATAAGTTTTATTTACAGTGTTCAGATGGATCAAAACTTGTCCATTATCATAAAATAAGCCAAGAAATCTCAAAGCATAACTTTTTACCAAAGATCATAGTATTTGAAAATACATATAGGTCATAGATTCAAACAGAAATATATTCTTCACTCCACCATAGCAACCCAAAATAAATCACTAAGGAAAAGTATATGTTCAATTATCACATAGGATAATATGTTCAAATATCATATCAACCTATCGACCATATAAACATCATCATATAAACAACATCATCACCAACAGTAATCAACAACAGTATTCACAAAAATCAGCATCACAGGTCCAAAAAAAACTTGTTCATCAACAGGCCCATTCAAAATAGCTGATATGTTTCATAAATTTCAGATGCACGGAACTCTTTGATATACCAATACCCTTCCATAACATTCGCTCCAACTTTTGCTAAGACATCTACATGTGAATTTCTTTCATGGTAGATGTGCTTGAGATCTACAAGCTCAAACATATCTGAAAGTATATTTACTTCATGAAGAATTGTTATACCTAAATCTCATCATCAACATGTGATAAGATCCCGAAATTCAGTATTTCCCTCAATCCCAAATTGTGAAGCAAGAACATTGGTCTAGACATCAAATTTGTATATGAAAATCCAACACCGCTTCTAGACTTTAGTCAAAAAGTGGTACCTTCTTCTGCACCGCCAGTAATATGTTGGTAGTAAGAGGTGGCACTGCTTCTACCCTTTGAGCAATGTGTAGTTTTTCCCAAAAATACTATGTCATGGTGAACAAGGAGCGGTGCCCTTGGTAAAAAGTGAAAAAGAGAGGTTCTCATGAAGCTTCTCAAAAGAAGGCTTCGTGACACCCTTATCCCTGATCACTAGGGCCAGTTGGACTCAAGATCCATCCTTGTAGGATCTCCTAGCCACCTCACCCACCAATTTCTTAACCATCTCTATCCATTCCAAGCCTATAAAAGCAGGCTTAATCCCCATGGTTGAGTTGGGAGTAATGTTATGCTGTTGCTTTGATATTTTGGCCTAAGTCAGTCAAGAATAGCTTGAGGGAGCAATTTGGAGCTATTGGGGACAAGATGTTGGTTTTGTGAAGGAGCATATCAACACTAAGGCATAGGTTGTAAACCCTTTCTTAATTTTATTAATGCAAAGTTGGTTCCTTTCCCATATACTTGTTATGTTGTAATCTTGCATGTTATTGTTAGATTCCTTAGAGTTTGGTATAGATCTATAGATCATGTCCTAGTATCTTTGATCTCTTATGTGTTTGATGTGTTTATGCAGGTATTCCCTTGGAGACCTATTTTTCGTAAGAGAAGAACCACATCACTCCATCAAAGATTGTATTCTAGGTGTTTATAGCTTCTAGGGAAAGTCTTCTAACCTTGTCGTGAACTGTTTGTTCTGGATCTGAACCATTCAGACCAAAGGAACAAATGTTATCCGTAGAAGGTGCAAAATTCCTAGCAACAAATCTAGCGACTCCACTAGGGAAGAGCTTCAGCTCATCTGATCTTCCTTAGTCTTTTCAATATCACTTGTCCAAAATCAGAGCTCTCGTTCTTTATCAATTCAATCAGATCCACTAGATGATCTAGTGGTTATTTTTTTGGTATCTTCAGATCTGTTCAGATCTGAGTTTTCTGACCATTTGTGCTCTTAAATACTATTGATTCATGGTTTAGATTCCAGTTGCACAGTAATCTGACTTTGTTTTTTTGCCATCTTTTTCTGTTTGCACATCTACAGGGAATCGTGCATGCATTGTAGGTAATAAGATGTGCCACCACCTGAACTCAGTTAGTAGGGAGAGGTGCCACTGCCTGTGACTAGTAATCAGGAAGCAGTGCTCAAGCAAAACCAATCTATTAGTGACTCTTTGCACGCAGTTCCAGGTAGGCCTTTTTAGGCTTGGTTTTTCAAAGTTTTTTGCAAAACATTTGGTTTAGTTGCTTTTAGTTTTGAATTTCTGGGTTGTGTTAAAGATATCTGAGTGCTTGAATGTCGAATTTGATGTGGTAAAAGGCTTGTTTTGTTAAAACCAAAGAGCTAGAATAGTTTCATATTGTCATTGGCTTGTATGCTTGGTTTCAAATTTTTTGAAAGGAGTGCTGTTTGAGAGCTTAGAATTGGTTAGATCTCAGTCGTATTGTTAGATAAACCTGGAAAAAATACTTACTTGATTGATAGCTTGTTTCATTTTTCATTAAATTTTTATGAAGGACTTCTTTTTTTCTTTGAAAAAGATTTTTTTTCTATTGAGAGTTATTCATATTCTTTGTTGGAGGATGAATCAGTGGACCTCCGATTAGCCTCATTAGCTTTCAGATCTCCATCTTTCTTCTCTTTATTTACATTTTTGATCTCATCAGAAGAAAAATATTAGTAGTTTTAAGTTAGATCTTTCTCGTTTTAAAGGAAAAATTGAAAAATTGTTGATTGCACCTTTGAATGAGTTTTTTCTTTTTTCTTAGAAAAAGATATCTTACCCTATTTTGATTTCTTTTAAAATCAGTTTGAAGTTTGTTTCTTTTTCCCTTTCTTGGAAAGAATTGGTTTAGTGTAGTTGTTTGGGAAATTTTTTTGGTTTCAAAACAAAAATTGAAAATAAAAATACTCTCTCCTTCCCAAAGGTAGGCATGTCTTGAAAAGTAAAGTGAAATTATCTACATTTCATATTTACATGGCTTTACATTTCTGTCAAAATCTCATGCATTCACCTAACCGCTCAAGATAAAATTAACGATAGTTATAGGTCTAAAATCATATAGAAATTTGAGTGATAAGTTAGTGACGTGTTCAGGCATTGTAAAAAGTAGGATCTGTCGTTACTTGCCTACACTCCAACCCGAGACTCGCACGGTTCTTCCACATACCATCAGTATATCGAACAACCTTTCATGTACCCTTGAGGTATATAGAAAGGTACTTCACGTACTCGATTGTATATCGGAAGGCCCCTTGTGGACGGTTGTGCATTAGACAACAATACTACCGATTTGAGCTCCCACATACCTTGTGTATATCAAGAGACCCCACTAGGATTCTGTTGTTGCCACAACTGTTCTCCCCCAAATTAATGTTTTAATTTCTGGGCCCCTCCTCATTATTTCGCACAGTTTGATCATTGAACTCTTGGACCTCTAGAGCGTGTCTTCTTTTGTTTTACTTTGAAGTTGGATGCCCACAGATTTATGTCCCCCGTGTTCAATTTCGGTTAAGTCGTGGATTTCTGGCCGTGGAGAAGTAAAATCTTGTGCTTCAGAGCAGCCTTCGCGAAGAAAAAATGACTTTGGCTGCAGTTGACCCTTAACGCTGTTTTAATCGTTGATTTTTCCTTTGATCGGGCCTTTTTTCGTTGTTAGATCGGAAGCTGCAAAGTTCCAGCCCCTTTGCCGTTGCGGCTCCAAGATTGTTTATTCGTCCGAAGTCTGGATTCCTTCGAAGCTCGATTCGTTTTGGCCTTAAATCGCTAGACCATAGCTTATACACTCCCTCCGTTGCGGCTGGGGAGAGCTAGTGAGCTGCCGATGCAAGTATCTGCTGACATCCAATTTGGTCCTTTCCCCACCCGCGGTTAGCTTATGTCTTCAGCCTTGGCTCGTCCGCCATTTCGGCTGGGATATTCTTCCAGCTCCCAATGTATCATCCTTCCGATGCCCGATTAATGAATTTTCCCGCCAACGTCCGATTAAACCTTTTCGCCGTGTTTTGCTCACCCGGTCCCTATAATCCTCTGCCATTGCGGCTCCCGAAGTCTTGTCCTTGTCCGATTCCAAAGCTTGCCGACTACCGATTTATGACTTTCCCTCCCAAAGCTTAATCGAGACTCTGTCCGGATGCACCTGGCTAGTTTCTTGTGAATTTATCATTCATGGCAGAAGATGTTAATGTTTAAAACCCCATTTCGCAACAAATAATGCACTGTAATTGTTTGCAGGAGGAATTCGATATACTGCTGTGGCGACCCTGGGTGAAGACTGAGCTTGCTCGAACCGAAACCGGCACAATCACAAGGAAGACAAAATGGAGAAAAGGAAAAAATAAGCAAACGACAGAGGCACACCTATCCGTTATTGACCAGAAGATAAACGCTCACAAAAAAGAGATTGACAAAACGTCTAGAAGGAAAAGACAACGTGAATGGCAATGAAGGCGGCTAGAGCTTGAAGAGCTGTCAGTTACTCAATAGCTCGCAGAAGGATTTGAAGCATCGGGAGGTTGAGAAGGGGAGAGAGGAGGTAGCCGAAGGGTCTCAAATTGTAGTTTAAATATCTGAAAGTAGGATTGAGACGGGGCTTTTTCCCCTGGAAAATTTTGTAAATGTTTGCTTGTAAGAGGAACTACTTCATTTTGCAAAGGAAGCTGCAATTTTTTACCTATTGGAGAGAGTAGAATGGAATGTATCAATGTGACTCAATGAATAATGTTGAAGAGGAACTATTTCGTTTTCAGCGGTGTTTCAATTGCTGTGAGAATGTTTAATTTCCTGAACTTATGTTCTTGTTGAATGTTCTTTGGTATCTTTTTTTTCATATTTTCCACTGTGAGCAATTATTGTTGTTATAAAATGATCGGATATCTGGTTATTTAAATATCTATAGGTGTTCATGTGTTTTAAAAAGAAACATCAGCTATCTGTGATTCTTCTTAATGCATGTGCAAGATGTATTACTCACCCAGGATGATAACCTTGCTCCCTAGGGATAGATTAGATAGTTAGTTTATGTCTTATCATATCTGATTCGGTTGCTTGCGAGCATAAGACGAGAGGTAAGAACCTGCGCATCACATTGTGATCGCTCCCTACATCTTGATCGCCCTGCATTTAGTTAGGCACTTGCATTTCATTCCTTTAAGTCAAAAAATACAAAAAACTTCGTGGGCTGGGCCGCAACCGGTAAACCCTTGTTGTTACTTTGACCTACGGTAGACGGACCGTAAAACCGGATGGATTCCCTATACCAAACAGTCAACGGGCTAGTTGGGAACGTTGATTGGGAATAATCCCTCACTGTTTCCGCCTGCGAATTTCCAGGCCCCAACATTTTTGGCGCTAGAAGGAGGGCCGCCAGTGCGTGGCTGGCCGAGGAAACCCGTTTTACCGAGATTATTCCACTGGTTACAGTTCTGAAAGTAGTGGACCGCGTAATCCAATTCTGGAAGAAGAAAACAGAGAACATCTATATCCTGTTCGCAACAAAATTGTTAACGATCTGAGAAGACATACCCGTGCTTATGTAAAGAAGATTGGAGGGTTTCCGATTATCCACGAATTGCCTAGAAGAGAGTACAAGAAGAAATACCGTCCTATAGTAGAAGATTCAGTGTTGGTTGGAGACTGGGAAGAACTTTTGGAAACTGCCTTACAGGAAGTTGAATTGCCTTTGAACCAAGTAGGCCCAGACACCCCTTATAGTTCTCCTGTTCACACCCCTGTTGGTTCACCTCCTCACACTCCTGTTGGTTCCCATCCGCACTCTCCAACTCAACTCATGGCCGGTGTTAACGCCAACCAACCTCCTCCCAATCCACCTAATCCACCACCTGCATGGAAAGCCAGGTCACCCCTAAACCTCACTCCCCCTTTGCATGACCTACCTCAAGCCTTTGAGAAGTTACTGCCTAAATTTGACCCCAATGAGAAGATCCTAGTGGACGATCACCTAAAAAGTTTCTACTTGGCAATAGAAGGTCTGAGGGTTGGGGAAAATGAGGATGTAGTGTGCAGACTTTTCCCGCATACCCTCAAAGGAGCTGCTGCATCTTGGTACTTTGGGTTGCCTGCTAATTCTATCCCAGATTGGGATACTTTCGAGAGAATTTTCAAAAGGAAGTATGCAATTCAAAAGACTCACGCGGCCCTCATGAAAGGACTATGTGCTTTGAAGAAAGAGAAAAAAGAAAAGGTACACAGTTTCACGCAAAGGTTTGCAGCATATCTAAAAAAAAATTCCGAAACAGACAAGCCTTCAGATAAAGTACTAATTGAGTACTACACTTCAGCTTTGGGTCCAGATTTGGCCATGTTTGCTAAAGGTAGGGCCAAGCCTACTTTGACAGAGACCTACGAAGAAGCAGAAGTGGTGAAAGTGGAAAGAGAAAGTATCAAAGACTATCCGGAACAATCGGGAGAAAGAGGCGCAGGAAGGAAGACCTTACTGTTCAATAAGCCTAAGGAAGAAAAGTCACCAGACCTGGAGAATATGGCCAAAATGATGCAAAAGATGTCCAATAAGATCATAGACTTGGAGAAGGAAAAAGAAGCACAAAAGTTCTACAGGCCATATTATAAGAAAAGGGAGGACAATAATCAGTCCCAACCTCCTCCTCAAAAAACTGCATCCATGAATCTGACAGATATAGGGATGGAAAATTTCTGTACCTTTCATCAACAACCTCATTCCGAAAGGAAATTCCTACAATGGATAAATTCAATGACGTTAGTCATGAATCAGATGTTGGATTCGAGACTAACATAAGAAGATGATGATGAAAGGCAAGAAAGTGCTGCTTCTACTTCCGCAAAAGAACAAGAAGAAGAGACCATGGCATTCTGGAGTTCGGTTTCTCTACTCGATGCAGAAAAGGATATAACTAAAAAACACAAAGGTATCAGGGAAGCTAACGTGACAACTAGAAGGCAAGGGACGGTCAACAATGATAGTATTTTACTCCCAAAGATCAGAAGGCTGCAAAGGAATATCAGGAAGAAATTTCAAGATAAATCCGTGGCTGATAAGACTCTGGAATTCACTATTACTAGCCAAGATCCTAAGCAAAACAGAATGCTGCCTCAACTAAATAAAGAAATGGTGAATGCTGATAAATCTCAGTCCATTAAACAACAAATTGAATACAACGTTGTTGAAGATTTGAAGAAGATAAAGGCAAACGTCCCGCTGTTTGAGATGTGCAAAGTACCTCAACAAAAGGAAAAGTTGTTGAAAGCGCTGGAAACATCAGAAGAGGAGCGGCCCGCTGACAATCAACCTCTGGACGAACAAGAAATCGGAGAAGCTAGCACTGGAGGTAAGTTTAAAACTAAACAGCCACCCTTCCTCCTGACATTCGAAATTTTTAATCATAACGTTCACAATTGTCTAGTAGACTCAGGGGCGTCAATTAATGTCATGTCCGTATCAGTATGTGAGAAAATCAATGGGCAGTTTAAGCCAACCATGTGGAGGGTGGTGCAATTGGATAGGATAGACGTTAAGTTAATTGGTGAAATGGAGGACATTCTAATTCATCTGGCATCAAACGACAAAGTATGCCAAGTTATCAACATCGTGGTGGCTGATATACCAAATGCTTATGGCCTGGTCCTAAGCAGAGATTGGTCAGCTAAATTGAATGGATACTTCGCCTCAGATTGGTCACACCTGTGGTTTCCGTACAAAGGAAGCCCCAATCAGATTAAGGTTTTGAGAGAGCCTCACATGAAGTACAATGTTACCCAACTGGATGAGAAGAATATACCAGTCGAACCTGTGTTGGGAAACTACTTTCTTGAACTGGAACCAGGGAACTATCAAGCGGAGAAGGCCAGTGACACATCTGACACCCAGCCTGAACCCCTTCGATTCTCGTAGGCTGATGAGTTTGATTGTAAAATAGTAGATTTAGCAGTAGAAGTAGATTATTTTTCAGTAGATAATGTTTTTTGGACTTTATTTTTTGACGGATCTAAAACTTTAGAAGGGTCAGGGGCCGGCTGCGTCCTCATTGATCCACAAAAAAATAAACACTTCCTGTCCTGTAGATTAGAGTTTGAGTGTACTAACAATACAGCTGAGTATGAAGCACTGCTGCAGGGACTCAAGAAAGCGATTGAGATAAAGGTTAGTAATTTAAAAGTTTTTGGGGACTCAGAAATAGTTGTAAAGCAGATAAGAAATCAAATACATTGTGTTTCCCCCCACTTGAAAGCTTACCAAAGCGAGGTATGGGATTTGCTTAAATGTTTTCGTGCATTCAATATTGTTTCAATCCCAAGAATGAAAAACACGGCCGTTGATCTTTTGGCCACATCAGCTGCCAGGCTGGTACCCACTAATAACAGATGTTCTATTGAATTACTTTTCAGGCCCTCCGTACCAGATATGATCACCAATCTGAGGGTGTTCGATGATGACCAGTAAATCATAAAATGTTTGACCAATGAGGATGTATTCAAAGGAGCGATCACCGATGATGAAAAACACCAAGCCGAGATGAAATTTGACAATTTCGTCCCTAAAGGAGTCAGAAAATTAGAGAGGATGTTTGACTTGAATGAAAAATTCCGAAGACCCGCTAATGTAAAGACACACAGCTCAACCCTGCAGTTCGAACTAATAAACTTGGGGACTGAGACGGATCCTAAGTTTGTGAACCTCGGCAAATGCTGTTCACCTGCCGAAAGGGATAGGTTTGTCAGTTTGTTCAAGCAGTACAAAGATGTCTTTTCCTGGACTTACGCGGATTTGAAGACCTACGACATCAGCATTATTAATCATATCATCCCTATTAAAGCAGGTGTCAAGCCATATCAGCAGTTGTTAAGGAAGATGCACCCCAAGTTGGAGCCACTGATTCAAAGCGAGGTGAATAAATTGTTGGACGCTAGGATTATTTTTAAAGTCCGGCATTCAGAGTGGGTGTCAAATTTGGTGCCGGTCAGAAAAAAGTTGGGAGAGATCAGACTGTGCGTGGACTTCAGAAACTTAAACCGCGCCTCAGACAAAGACAACTATCCGGTGCCTCCCATGGAGCAATTGCTACAGATGGTTTCTAGTTCTGAATTGTTCTCATTGTTAGACGGATTCTCTGGCTACAACCAAGTGTTAGTGGCCGAGGAAGACAGAATGAAGACAACGTTCAGAACTAAATGGGGAACTTTCGCATATAGAAGAATGCATTTGGACTGATTAATGCTGGTGCGACATTTCAGAGAGCTATGGACATAGCTTTCCGTGGACTGATTGGATGAAGTGTGGTGGTCTACCTTGATGATATCACAATATTTTCAAAGAAAAGAGGGGAGCACGCGTTCCACCTAAAGCAAATTTTCGAGCGCTGTCGGAAGTATGGCATTTCCCTCAATCCTAAGAAGTGCGTATTCACGGTCACAGAAGGCAAATTACTGGGGCATATAGTTTCAAAGAGAGGTATATCTATAGACCCAGAAAGAATCAAGGCCATTGAACAAATCCCCATGCCCCATAATAAAAAAGGAATGCAATCCTTCATGGGGACAATAAACTTCGTGCGTAGGTTTGTGCCTGATTTTGCTCAGACTATCAAGCCACTGCAGTAGATGGTCAAGCAGAATGCACAGTTTAAGTGGACTGAAACTAAAAAGACTGCTTTTAACAAAATCAAGGCTGATGTTGCCCATGCGCCCTCCCTGAAAAGTCCAGACTTTGATAAAGACTTCATTATGTACACATTTGCATTCGATGATTCATTGGCAGCCATGCTTACACAAAAAGAGGACGAGGGTGATGAATTCCCAATCTCTTTCATGAGCACTGGGATTCAAGGGGCTGAATTAAACTACCCAGCCATTGATAAGAAGGCTTACGCAGTATTTAAGGCAGTGAAGCTTTTCAGGCCTTATATATTAAAAAATCGGACCAAGGTAATAGTCCCTTACCCAGCAGTAAGATCTCTTCTCATTCAGAAAGAGTTGGGAGAAAGAAGGGGCAACTGGGTAACAGCCCTTCAAGAATACGACCTTGAATTCAAACCGGCTACTATAGTGAAAGGTCAAGGGCTATGCAAATTGATGACTGGAAGTAGAAACAACGAAGAACAAGCAAGGGAAGAGGAAGTCGAATTGCATGTAATGGATGTATGCCCTCTGTTTACAGCTCCTGAGTCCTGGTATAGGGACCTTGTGCATTACTTACAGTCGGGGATATTACCAAAACATTGGAATTCCAAACAAAGAAGAGCTCTGCGTCTCAAATCAGCCTCCTATCATCTTGTTGAAGGAGTGTTATTCAGAAGGAATTATGACAGGGTTCTCCTTAGGTGTTTAGAAAAGGAAGATGCAAAGAAAGTAATGGCAGAATTACATGGCGGTCCGGCTGGGGGACATTATTCCGGCGACACTACAGCCCACAAAATACTTAGAGCCGATTACTATTGGCCTACACTCTTCAAGGATGCACATGCACATGTCAAGAAATGTGATATTTGTCAGAGGTGTGGTGGAAGACAGCCCAAGGTAGCCGCACCCCTAAAGCCTGTTATGATCACAGAACCATTTGAACAATGGGGGTTGGACATTATCGGGGAAATAAAACCAAATTCTTCCCTGCTGCACAAGTACATTCTCACTGCGACTGATTATTTCACTCGCTGGGTCGAAGCTATCCCATTGCACAAGATCAACAAGGACGAAGTCATCAGCTTCCTACAAGATCATATCATGACCAGGTTTGGAGTTCCAATTTCAGTAGTTTTTGATAATGCCAAATACTTTTCATCAATTAAATTGACTGCATTTGCTCATGATAAAGGGATAAAATTACATTATTCTGCTAACTACTATCCGCAAGGGAATGGCCTGGCTGAATCCTCCAATAAAAACCTCATTAGAATCCTGAAGAAGACTGTCATAGAAAACCAACGAAGTTGGCACTCAGCCTTACCCAACGCCCTGTGGACTGACAGAGTCACCCCCAAGTCTGCAATAGGAGTGTCACCCTATACCCTTGTGTACGGTAAGGAAGCTATCCTGCCTCCCAATATCATGCGGCCATCTTCCATACTAGCTCAAGAGTCTAGGGGGTCGGATGATGAGGTTCTCCAAATAAGAATATATGATCTCCTGAAGGAAGAAGAGGCTAGATCCAAGGCTAGAGAACATTTTAAACAGCAGCAAGAGTTAGTTAAGAGATGGTTTGACAAACATAAAGCTGGGAAAAAGGACTTTGAGGTAGGAGACTTAGTCCTCAAATGGGATCACCCCCATGATGAGAAAGGAAAGCATACCAAGTTCCAGCAGTTATGGGTAGGCCCTTTTCAGATTGTAGCCAAACTTGGCCCTGCTACATATAAGCTGCAAGATTTACAGGGATGGGAGGAGAACTTTCCAGTTAATGGTTTGGTTCTCAAACCTTACTTTTCTTGAGTTTCTTTGATTTTTTCTGCCTTGTATATAAATAAGCTGTGGGTTTGTTTTCGAGTCATGCTTCATTCGATTTAATTTTAAGTTTTTGATTTTCAATAAGGGACACGAACTTGCGGTTGTCTAGAGGATATTAAGGTCTTTTGGGGATAGCAAATAAGTTGAGTTTCGTCCTGTGTGTTGCTAAATATTTCTTCCATCCTAATGGTTTTCTCGAATAAAATGTTGTGTGCATTGAAGTCCTGCTTAACCCCTGTGAATTAGACCGGATTCGAAGAGTCTGGAGTACTATGTCGGGGCTCCATCCACGTCACATTTAAAATGTTTAAGGAGTGACAGTAAAGGATTGTTGCTGCCACAACTGTTCTCCCCCAAATTAATGTTTTAATTTCTGGGCCCCTCCTCATTATTTCGCACAGTTTGATCGTTGAACTCCTAGACCTCTAGAGCGTGTCTTCTTTTGTTTTACTTTGAAGTTGGATGCCCGCAGATTTATGTCCCCCATGTTCAATTTCGGTTAAGTCATGGATTTCTGGCCGTGGAGAAGTAAAATCTTGTGCTTCAGAGCAGCCTTCGTGAAGAAAAAATGACTTTGGCTGCAGTTGACCCTTAACGCTGTTTTAATCGTTGATTTTTCCTTTGATCGGGCCTTTTTTCGTTGTTAGATCAGAAGCTGCAAAGTTCCAGCCCCTCCGTCGTTGCGGCTCCAAGTTTGTTTATTCGTCCGAAGTCTGGATTCCTCCAAAGCCCGATTCGTTTTGGCCTTAAATCGCTAGACCATAGCTTATACACTCCCGCCGTTACAGCTGGGGAGAGCTAGTGAGATGCCGATGCAAGTATCTACCGACGTCTGATTTGGCCCTTTCCCCACCCGCGGTTAGCTTATGTCTTCAGCCTTGGCTCATCCGCCGTTTCGGCTAGGAGATTCTTCCAGCTCCCAATGTATCATCCTTCCGACGCCCGATTAATGAAGTTTCCCGCCAATGTCCGATTAAACCTTTTCGCCGTGTTTTGCTCACCCGGTCCCTATAATCCTCCGCCGTTGCGGCTCCCGAAGTCTTGTCCTTGTTCGATTCCAAAGTTTGCCGATTACCGATTTATGACTTTCCCGCCCAAAGCTTAATCGAGACTCTGTCCAGATGTACCTAGCTAGTTTCTTGTGAATTTATCATTCATGCCAGAAGATGTTAATGTTTAAAACCCCATTTTGCAACAAATAATGCACCGTAATTGTTTGCAGGAGGAATTCGATATATTTCTGTGGCGACCCTGGGTGAAGACTGAGCTTGCTCGAACCGAAACCGGCACAATCACAAGGAAGACAAAATGGAGAAAAGGACAAAATAAGAAAACAACAGAGGCACACCTATCCGTTATTGACCAGAAGATAAATGCTCACAAAAAAATGATTGACAAAACGTCCAGAAGGAAAAGACAGCGTGAATGGCAACGAAGAGCTAGAGCTTGAAGAGCTGTCAGTTACTCAATAGCTCACAGAAGGATTTGAAGCGTCGGGAGGCTGAGAGGGGGAGAGAGGAGGCAGCCGAAGGGTCTCAAATTGTAGTTTAAATATCTGAAAGTAGGATTGAGACGGGGCTTTTTCCCCTAGAAAATTTTGTAAATGTTTGCTTGTAAGAGGAACTAGTTCGTTTTGCAAAGGAAGCTGTAATTTTTTACTTGTTGGAGAGAGTAGAATGGAATGTATCAATGCGACTCAATGAATAATTTTGAAGAGGAACTATTTCATTTTCAGCAGTGTTTCATTTGCTGTGAGAATGTTTAATTTCCTGAACTTATGTTCTTGTTGAATGTTCTTCGGTATCTTTTTTTTGATATTTTCCACTGTGAGAAATTATTGTTGTTATAAAATGATCAGCTAGCTGGTTATTTAAATATCTGTAAGTGTTCATGTGTTTTAAAAAGAAACATAAGCTATCTGTGATTCTTCTTAATGCATGTGCAAGATGTATTGCTCACCCAAGATGATAACCTTGCTCCCTAGGGATAGATTAGATAGTTAGTTTATTTCTTATCGTATCTGATTCGGTTGCTTGCGAGCATAAGACGAGAGGTAAGAACCTGCGCATCACATTGTGATCGCTCCCTGCATCTTGATCACCTTGCATTTAGTTAGGTACTTGCATTTCATTCCTTTAAGTCAAAAAATACAAAAAACTCAGTGGGCCGGGCCGTAACCGGTAAAACCTTGTTGTTACTTTGACCTATGGTAGCCGGACCGTAAAACTGGATGGATTCCCTATACCAAATAGTCAATGGGCTAGTTGGGAACGTTGATTGGGGAGAATCCCTCACTGTTGCCGCCTGTGAATTTCCAGGCCCCAACAGATTCCTTGTCCAAATGAGAAAAACCCTTTGGCAATCTTGTTGGGAGCAATACACCGAGAACAACACTCACGGAGACTACTACGCGCGTACCTTAAGTATATCGCAAGTTGCACCTACTTGAAAATCCTGGTGAGAGATCAACTATTTTGAGCACATCCTATCACTTAAGTTTGCTTGTGGCCTATATCTTGAGTACGATAAGTTTTTGTGTGATTTTTCTTAGTTTTGAAACCCTAGGTTAGGTTTTAGTGACTTTTCCAATTTGGCTGAGTTTCAGTTGAGACGATCTAGACGGAACCAGGGCTTACTATTGGGTGTTATAATGTCTTAATTAATTCACCTAATATTTAATTATCAACCGAGGCTGGTAAAATTTGAGTTGACACAAAGTATATGCGAAGGTAGAGGGGTTCCTAGGGTGTTGTAGAAATATTTTAACAAAGAAAAGATTGAAAGATCTTTCAAAATGAAAAATAGAGTCAAAATCCTATAAATTCAACTAGAAAGGTAATTAAACCAAACCGAGTGCTAGACTAGAGCAGTATCAAGCTATACTACTCTATTCTATAGACAAATACTGAAAGATAATAATATAAACAAGTAAACTTTAAGAAAATAAACTTCCTTTTTACTTAACTATTCCTCCTCTTAATTTAAGAAATCTTTATAAACAACTTCAGAGATTAACTATACAATGCATTATAGCAAAATTACAACAACTGGAGAGGCTTTTACAAATTCAACAACTTAAGCTATTCATATAATTAACAAATGTACATAATGGTAAAACTAAGTTATCTAATTCCACTCTCCTTGGTTGTTTTGTGGATATGCATTTACTGTGATTGGAACTTGAGGAGGAGTGGTGTCAAACTGGCTTTCAAATGAAGTAAAGAAACTGAATGGAATCAAATCGAACTTAACTGATACAAATATGTGCAAACTAAGGAAAGTCCAATTACAGGTGATGGTAAACATGGTGATCTATTCCATAAGCAAATAATTATTAATTAAAAAGATATTATGAACAATTAATTATCTAATAAGAGACAAGATTCTTTTTAAATATTATCTTCATAAATAACTAATTCAAATGTAAATAAAATCTAGCTTATAGATAAGTAACAGACTTTAATAAAAGAAGCAAGTAGAAAACTTAATAAATAAGATTTAATTGTGAAGCAAGTAGAAAACTTAATAAAGAAGATTTAATAAAAGAAGCAAATAGAAAACTTAATAAAGATAACTCTTTTAAGTCCTACTCTCTAAGTCTCTTCAGTCACCACACAGTGAAAGAAACAGGTCCTACTAATATAACCAATCTACAAAGTGCTAGTGTAATTTCCTAACATTGACATATCTAACCCTAAACTCTATATACAAAAGGATAAATCAATCGAAACCAAATATATAATTACAAAGCATCACAACAATACCGAAGAGAGAAATAAAAAACCACAATAAACCAAAACACAAGACATAACTCAAAACATAGGGTGAAAGGAGAGAACAATAAGAATAAAACTTTAATAAATACTTTAAATAGACTAACATAAGGATTTAATAATAAATATAACTATTATCTAACCTCCACAGTCAAAATATAATAAAAAAGCTAAAAAACAGGCTTAAAACACTAAAGGCTGAATGAAGGGATGGATAACAAACTGGAAGGTAGGTATGAACAATAGGCAGAACAGGTTGTCTGAATGACAGTCTGCATATAGAAAACACTAGATTTTTTAAGAAATGGTTAATCGAAATGATTTCGAGATCAATTGATTCATGCACATGATAACAAAATGTATAAAGAATGATAAGCAATCCTACTTAATGATCAAATTTAGCAGTAACGTAATTTAAACTAATCCATAGTTATAGAGACATCATGAGTCTATTGCATTTTTCAATCAAATTGAAATATACCAAATGAATTTACAGAAGTAAATAAAACTGAATCTACTTTAAAAAGATAACTTATACTAATCTATAGTTATAAAAAGAAACTTGTTCCTATCATAAAAATAAAACAAACTGAAATGTGATTGAACTAAATCTAAAACTTAGATAAAAGTTGACAGAATCAGACCTAACTAAAACAAAACTAAACCTATAGAATTAAACTAACTAGATTCTATTTAATTATAACAATGAAATACAAAAAAGATTGAAGGGAAAGCTGGAAAGTAAGCTGGAAACAAAGCTATGTGCGCAAACGGTTAATCAATTTTGGAAATAAAGCTACATTAACAACACAACATTATAATGTGATATATGCTACTAGAAACAATCATATGAACGATTATAGTAATTAAGTTATAAATGAAACTATACTAGTTATAGGAAGGAGATAAAGAAAATACGCACAAGACAAAAACTGCTGGTTGATAAGGGGACCTCTCAGTAATTAGGGTGGCAACTTACTAAATGCTTACTCGAACACGATCATATACAACATGAAAATAACTTATATTAAAGTACAGAATGGTATTACAGAGTTTCTCAAATTGACTGATTACATATGAAAATTCGCTAACTAAGCTCTCGCATGGAGGCTGATATATATATTGTTTACAAAGGTGAGCATGTAGACTCTTTAGTGGTTGACCACTCTCTAAATTTAGTCAAACATTACCGCAATCAACTTTTCACATGCCAACACATAGCTTTCCTCCTCCTTTACGTGTTGTATTCTCCATCGTGCGTGATGTGGCATGAAGGTTCTCTTTGGCTTAGACTGGTGGTGTGGTGTCGAGCAGAGGAGCACGTGGGCGAGTCTTATAGAATGAAGATCGTGCTACCACCCAGACACATGGACAATAGGAAATTTGTAGAATGTTCCATTCTTTAACGGTTGGGAATCTATCATCAACAACACGTGGTTGGCTCGACGGGCTGAATGGTGAGCTGGATATGCTCTTCATATATCTAGGGTGGATGCGTTGTCTATTTGTTGGCTTGTTGAAGACTATGGTCTGCAAGAATGATTTCATAAAACATCATTTTATCTAATAAAATCATGAAATAATAGAAACAAACCATAATTTGCATAAATCCGAAATATAATCGTACCTGGGTCTGAATAGTGAGCTGCATGACAGAAAACATGTCAAAAAGTGACAAAACATATGTCAAACACGTCAATTAACAGCCAAAAATTATGACTAAACTGGGATCAACATTCCCCCAAACCAAAGAAATTCCAGGTCCCACTCAGCAAAACAACGATGCATTAGGAAGAAGGATGAGCTGCGTTAGTAGCTACGCTCGACTTGGTTGACGAAATAGGGGTTTTAAACTTCAATTTTTGAGCCCGTGATTTCAAAATAGCACGCCTCTTCTATTGAGACCTATGTGACAAATTGATGGCCTTGTTGAGCTCTTCGATGGTCTTGACTTGCAAGCGCAAATCTTTATTCTCTTACCGAAGACTTGCGATTATCTTAACATACTCTTCATTTCGGATTACTGATTGATCCAACTCCTGAGTTAATTGATCTATCGTCGACTGATGTGGAGTAGATGGCTCTACTGGTTGCTCAAACTCTTGTGGGGGACTCATCTCCCTTGATGGCAGATCGATATCAACAGAAGGAATGTGTCTGTCAGGACTCATGTCCCGTGTAGGTGCATGAACATTTTCATGATCAACATCCTTCAGTAATTCGGTAGAGACACAGCCAACGTGAACAAAGGTGAGTCTAGATCAGGTTTATATGCTTCGTCCATACCATCCAGATGACCAGTCTAAACATCGGGCTGTACCGCAGTCTGGATGATAGGTTGAACCATGGACTAGACACATTTTTCCTTCTGGTCTCTGGTGCGAGGTCATGATAAGGGTACAAAATTAGTAAATACAGGGATAACAGGGGTGGAATGAGTGGACAGACTTGCCTCCGATGTGCCTTCGTTGATATGAAAAACATTGGGTATTTTCTTCTCTATGGATGGGGATTGACTGGACTCATGATTATGGAGATGTCGAGGGTGTTTTCAAATATTTAGATGGGGGTTAAGAACTTTAAACACAAAGGTATCCCAAGATTGGTTTCTCTCTTTAAGATGATCTAAGATCAAGAGTTTAATCAAACTATGGTGATATAGGTTGCCCTTAGGGTTAATGGTATTTTTCTTGACCTGACTCGACATCTTCTTGAGACTTCTAAGAAAATAGAAAGGGAAATTAAGAAACTTCTGATCGACAAAATGCGCTAGCAAACATATATGGTAGGCTTTAAATACACTGAACTTACCTTCGCAAGTGATGAGATGGATGATGATAGTCAAAGTATTAATGTACTCTCGCTTAATCTAGTTGCGATGGAGACCTTTGATGCGTGTGACATGTCGGTATTCTGGTTTAAGGACGAATTTTTGAGACACCCGCAGAAGGAACCAATGCTTATGCCATCGAATGCCCTCTCTAGGAAGCTTGGTTGTGAGCGTGATAGACTCCTCAGTTACTGGGAAGATGAGATGGCCAACCCTCTCCTTCTTTCCATAATATCCCATCGCAAAAATAAGGGAAATTTCTTCATCATACCCTTGCAGTAGGTGAAGGAATGGGTTCCAGCCAACACAGAAAAAGACCTCTTGGAACTCCCGAAACTCTGGAATTTGAAATAAATCTTGGTAGCTTTCAGGCTCAAAATGATTCGGCATGGTTCAAGCAGAGACTAGGATACAGAGTTTGCAAGGAGTATAGGAAGAAGGTGGCTAACACAACTCTACAGGGATAATGGTAAGTGAGAGTGATAGAGTAGAATTTCGCACAATGTTGATTTAAAACATTCCTCATTCAATCGACCAAACGATCATGCAAAAGGATCGATATGTTTCAGCGATCATGCCATTATGGCCAATCTTAAGACATGTGCCATCAAGGACGTCGATTTTAATGAGTTCATAAGATTGCAATCAGTTCAACCATGTCCAAAGTAAAAATTTGGACATGTTAAATGTATGACTTCATACGAATGCATAAACCACATTCATAATCATACTAATCTTGATTTAACAAGAGGATCGACTATTTGATAGTTTACGCGTGCGAGTGGGTAAGAGGATAGGCGTGATGGCAGAGTCATGATGACTAAGAAGGTCATAAGGTCATATCGAATCCGTATGGGGGTAAAATGAGATCACAAACGTACAACATCATAGGTCAAGATTATTCAAAATGGCCTTGTAGATGTGACTTAATAATCATGGTATGACTCAGCCAATTTTAACTTTTTGCCCAAACAAAATAAGCTAACACCCCAACATAATCACTATTGATATAATATCACAGTTTTTATTCAGATCATCATTTGGAGTTTCATTCAGACCAACATTCAACCCTTCATATGGTCCTGCATATGATCCATCATATATATTTTTTCTGTAAAAACATGCTTTATGCTGGATCAGATTGCTGCTAATTATCCTGAAAACATTTGTCATTTGTCAAAGATAAATAAAATTTTATATAAATAGTCATAAAAATAAAAATAGTATAATATTCGTTGCATACTCTTCCTCCCCGAAAACCAAGATATGGTGTGTCCTCAAGCCATACAAGAAAAACTAAGTAATTTCAAATTAACTTAATACAGAGTCTTATCATGCTATGATCATTTTTGCATGAAAAAGAAAACAAACTAGTAAAATGGAAATGATTCATATATGTAGATTTATCAGAAATAACAGTGCTTAGAAAGATCAAGTGAATAATGATAGTATAATTGGAAAATTCCATAGGAAAAACTAGTCATCCATGCCTCATTGTAAGGATGTCTTGTCATCTTAAGAATATTTTGAGTTTACCCTAGAGTTTGTGAGATTTTACAGAGCTCTATGGGTTCCATTTCTAGGATAATCATATCCTAGGTAATGATTGAATTAGATGACTGGATCCAAGTCCAACTTACAGCCATTCTCTAATGATATCATAAAACAATTGGCCTAACATGTATTTTTATATTCTAATATTATCATTTTCAACGAACCATGTGCATAGTAGTGCATTAACCAGATCTCTTTTACCCAATATTGCTCCACTGCGAGCAGGCCTTTTCAGTACCCCAACGGGTTTATCTTGGTACCATGCAAGCATATCCCCACTGCCAGCGAGCCTGTTCAGTACCCCGGTGGGTTTACTTGCATTTACCAAGCTTCCTTGTTTTCATATATTACTTAGCATTGACTTGTTTCCAGCAGGCCTGTTCAGTACCCCGACGGGTTTGCTTCATATAATGATTTTAAGTATATGGAAGTTGGTTGGTACTAGAGCATGCTAAGCCTAGTAAACACATAATCCAAATTTAGAAAAAAGCTTATAAGTAGTTTTTATAATGGCCTTAATTATGGATCATGTCAAAAGAGAATAACTTAAAGTTGTTCTTTGACCTTTCATTCTATCTTCTTCATGAAATGTCAGTAATGTTCCCAACAAGCAGAAATTTCACTTACTTTCGAGTTACCAAAAAATGCTTAAGAGGCAAGTTTTGATAATAAGTATAGGATGAACTAGTAATCCATAGGTATAGGATAAGAATCTGAAGAATATGATAATTAGAGTAGGTCTTCCAAGCAACTGTTCTTATTAAATCAGAAATGTACATGTCTGAATCAAAATACCACATATAAAAGCATAACAAATCATATAATAAGTGGCTAAGGATGATATACAAAGGAATCCTTCAACTGTACTATAAACTTCAATTTTGATAGTAACAAAAAAGAAAGAGTTAAGATATATCATGAATCTTTTAAAGCACTACCTTTTTTTGAAATAATACTTCATCAGCTGCTTATAGAGATAAAATATTTGTAATCAAACTGCAACACCACCTGTTATACTATTCGTATTTATTCTTAACAAAACATCTACAAAATTCATAAGAAAAAGGAAAAAGAGTCTTCCCGCTTTAATTTGACAAAATTGCAACAAATGCTAATGGGAATGAAACTTCTACATAAATGCAGTTAATTTTTTAGAAATGACTCTTACTTATTCAGGAAAACAAAACCATATTTACATATATACAAGTAATGACAAACCAGAATAACTTTTAAGGATTAGGAGGAGGAGGAATGAATTCCTCTTCAACCAATTCCATTTCTCTCTGCTGTAAGAAATTCTATACGAAATCTTGTTTAGATGTTGGTTGGTGGTAAAGTCTAAGTCTGTGTCCATTTACTACAAAGGAAATTTGTTAATCATCAATTGTCTTCATTTCTACTGACCCATTATCGAAAGCTATAACTACTTCAGATGGACCCATCCAATGAGTAGTTAATTTTCCTTTAAAATTTTTGTATCTTGAGTCAAATAGCAATGCCCAATCCCCAGTATTAAATTGTTTTTTCTTTATAAATTTATCATGCCATTTATTCCATTTATTATGTATTAACATGGTTCTTTGGAGTGCATCCTGTCTAATTTCATCTAATTCATTAATTTGTAACACTTGTTGTTTCTGTGCTTCATCAAAATTCATGCCTAATTGTGTTGTCATACGAAATGTTTTAACTTGAAATTTGATAGGTAAAAGAACCTGTTTTCCATACACCAACTCATAGGGGGTATGTTCGGTAGTCTTTCTCAATGTTATACTATAATCCCACAAAGCCTCTGGGAGTCTATCTTCCCAATTCTTATGATGTAAGTGAATTGTTTTGGTTAAGATGGATTCCAGTACTTTATTGGTTGATTCTACCTGGCCATTGGCCTAGGGATGATAGGGTGAGGATTTACAGTGTCAAATGCGATACTTCATAGTGAGTTCTTTCATTAACTTAGAAGTGAATTGAGAGCCCTGATCTGTAACAAGTTCTCTAGGTACACCAAATCGAGTGAATATTTCTTCATATATGAATTCTAATACTGATTTATCTGTGGCCCTAAACAAAGTTTTATCTTCTACCCACTTAGTAACATAGTATGTGGAAACTAGGATATACTTATTTTTACGAGACATGGGAGAAATAGGCCATACAAAATCCAGATCCCATTTCTCAAATGGCTTTATCATGACCTGAGGTTGTAAGTGCATCTGATCAGAAGACATAGGTCTACCCATTCTTTGGCAACTGTCACATCCTTTAACATATTTGGTAGCATCCTTAAAAATGCTCAACAAATAATAACCAGAATGCAACACTTTGTATGCCATCCGCTTATTAGAAAAATGTCCTCCACACGGTCCATCATGGCATGAATGGAGGATATCTATTATTTCATCTTCTCGTACGCATCGTCTAATAATAATATCTGGGCCAATACGAAAGAGATCATTATCAACCCGAGAATAGTTAAAACTCTGTATTATAATATGACACTTCTCGGGTGGGGACAAGTGATTTGGTAATTTCCCCATTGCTAAATAATTGGTAATATTTGCAAACCAAGGGGTTTGAACAGATACAACAAATATATGTTCATCAGGAAAAGTGTCGTTAATGGGTTTAGTACCATCCTCATGTTGAATACAGGAAAGGAAATCTGCTACTAAATTCTCTTTACCAGGTCATTCAATGATAGTAATGTTAAATTCTTGTAATAAAAGAAGCCACTGAGTCACCCTACCATTATTAATTGGTTTATTCATTAAAAATCCGATGGCAGAGTTATTCGTATGCACAAAAAATTCGTACCCTGAAATGTAATGACGAAATCTATTAATAGAATAGACTACTGCCAAAAATTCCTTTTCAGTAACGGTATAATTTAGCTCGATAGGGGTGAAATTGTTGCTAATAAAATAAATGGCATAAGGTGATAGGTCTTCTTTGGCCTAGGACTCCTCCTATGGCCATATCATAGGCATCAGTGGATACATGGAAAGGAAGGGATCAGTTGGGACCCCTAAATATTGGTGCCACTGATAATTTATCTTTTAATACTTTGAAATCACTCTGCCAAGAGTATTTCCATTGGAATTCTACATCCTTTGTAACCAATTTAAACATCGGTGCAACTATTTTAGTAATATTCTCAATAAAACGACGATAATAGCCTGCATGAACCATAAAGCTTCTCACCTCTTTCTGAGTTTTTGGAGAGGGGTGGCCAATAATCACTTCTATCTTACCAGGGTCTACCTTGATTCCTTGGGAAGAAACATCATGTCCTAAGACTATACCTTTTCTTAACAATTTTTTTCACTTTTCATGACTAAGGGCCAGGTTTGTTTCTTGTCAAGGGATTCCTGAAAGTTATTACCATAGGTTGTAAAGTCATCCATGTACACCTCTACACAGTCGTGTATAAGATCAACAAATATTCCTAAAACTACACGTTGAAAAGTGGCAGGTGCATTACATAAGCCAAATGGCAAAACTCTATAGGTGTACGTTCTCCACAGGCATGTAAAAGTGGTCTTATCTTGATCTTGAGGTGCTATTAAAATCTAATTATATCCATTATACCCATCAAGAAAGGAAAAGTATTGTTTTCCTGATAGGGTATCTAACACTTGATTAATAAAGGGAAAATGAAAATAGTCTTTAAGCGTGGCCTTATTTAACTCTCCGAAATCAACAGAAATACACCACTTCCCTGTGACTTTCTTCAGGACTATGACTAGAGGGGACACCCATTTACTGTCAAAGATAGGATAGATGAAACCAAGATTGAGAAGTTTTTGTAACTCCTCTTTTACTATATATTTTAGAGCAGGATTCATCCTTCTATGAGGTTATCTCACAGGAGGAATGGTTGGATCCATGTAGATATGGTGATTACATGTGTCAGGTTGTATACCTTTCATGTCAGTGTATTCCCATGCAAATGCTCTAGATTGGTTTTTAAGGACCTTAAGCAATTTTTCTTGTTGACTCTTGATTAACCTTGCATTGAAGTGTAAACCCTTTCCAGGGATAACTTCACAAGGTATAGTATACGACCCTATGTGCTCTTCAATTGCAAAGACACATGGTGTTTCTACAAATGTTGAGAGAGCCATATTTTCTTGAAAATCATCTCCAAATATCTGATCGAGTTGGGAAAAATACTGTGGAAAATCTATACAAGTTGTAAAAGAGACAAACTGGTTTAATACATTCTCAGTAGTTTGCTCCTGAAGTGACCATGAATAATCACTAGGGAAGAAGAGATATTCAATATTTTCATCCCCAAAGGGGAAATCTAACCACCACAAGGTTTCAGTTAC
Organism: Pseudotsuga menziesii; assembly: GCA_001517045.1. Lineage (NCBI taxonomy): Eukaryota > Viridiplantae > Streptophyta > Pinopsida > Pinales > Pinaceae > Pseudotsuga > Pseudotsuga menziesii. Next base: position 61,674 of record LPNX010960307.1, on the reverse strand, counting down.
AGGTTGTAATGGGGATATAAAATAAGTCTCTGTGTAGACAATCCATTTGAAATGGTCATTTCCCCATCCCTGCATCCTATAAAGGCATTATCAGTGGCTAACCATGATCTCCCTAAGATAATAGGATGTCGTTTAGAAGGATCCTTTGATTCTACGACCAGAAAGTCGACAGGGTATTCCCATGAAGCTACTGAAACAATAATGTCGTCCAGGACTCCATCAGGTCCTACCATGGTACGGTCTTCTAGTTCTAGGATCAAAGGGGTAGGTCAGAGAAAATGTCCTAACTGTAAGACTTATAAAATTGCGGTGGTCATCGTATTGATAGAAGATCCTAAATCGATAAGTGTATTATCTATAGTGGTATTATTTACAATCACAGTCACTACTGGAGCCCTTGGATTTGTATATTTTGCAATCCAAGATTGGTCTGTCATACATTCAGACATCTATCCTATAACATGAATTGTGATGGGGTCTTTTTTCTTCTTTCTTGGGTGTTTAATGCATAATTAATTTATTACCTTGCTATAAATTGGTATATCCTTAATAGTTTGTAATAGAGGAATTTTGACACATATATTCTTTAATTTGTTCATAATGTCATACTCAGGACGAATGACGGGTTTTTCTATTGCTAGTCGCTTCGAAAATGGAGGAATCTTTTTTTCCTGAATGGGTTCTTGCTGAGCATGGATATCCACTGGGATATTTGGAATACCCACATCCTACAGAATAGCATCATTCACGACTTCACTTGAACCTTCTTCGTCATTTTATTCACAAATGATGACTGATGATTTGGGTCTATCATTTACAACTCTTCCAGATCGTAATTGTATCTCATGTATAGGTACAGTTGAAATAACGTAGGATGGAAGAGTTTGCAAATCAATGCTGTTAAGATCTTGAGTTGGCTTATTATTTGGAATATCGGTTGTGTAGGTAACAATGTAGGTCATGAAGGGTTTGTATTTTGAAAGTGATGAGGTTATTGTGTAATAAGGGGAACTGGAGGCACAAACCTTGGTAAAAATTGTTGGGTGTTGGCTAAGTGCTGAGGAAACGGATAGTTAGGTGTGGGGTAGGTGGTGGTTGGGGGTATGATTGTCCCCTCCACCCCTGTGGCCAATACTATTGCTGAGTAAAATGAGGAGGGGGAGGATACTGGGGTGGCTAATGTTGCCAACTTGTAGTGTTCCACTGTTGAGGTGGTTGGTAAGGTTGGTAATAAGGTGGAGGTTGTGGTGACAAATTAAGATATGGTGGCAAATCCATTGGTTGCCAAGGAGGCCTCCTGGATGTTTCATGAACATCCCCACTCTTGTATATGGATTGTAACCCTAGTAACGATGGGAAATCGTCTACTGGATTATCTTCCATAAAAATGTGGCATACATAGATGTTATTTAATGGGAATTCCCGTTGGGGATGTTTAGTTCTACACCTTAGACAGAAAATGTTCATCGCTGCTCGTTCCTCTTCTTGTATTTTCTTATCTTGTAACGCATCTAGTTGGGAACCCATTTCTCCTAAAATATCAGTTTTAAAATTTTCCAATAGGTTTCCTAATTCTATCCTCGTGACTCCTCTTGAACTGGGAGTATTCCCTTTTAAATTCCTACTATAAGGCTCCCAAATATTCCTCCTGCATTTCCCCCTACTTCTGGAGTAATTTCTACATATCTCCCCAATTTGTGCAAAAGGTTTATGAGAGATATCTCTGGATGCGATGAGATTAAGGCTTTCTACCAGGTCTTCTCAAATCCCCTTAAGGAATAGTGTTAGTACTACTTCTTCTCAAAGGTCATTATGTTTAGATTTATTTAACGTATAGATAAATCTTTTGAGATAATCGTCCAAGCTCTCGTCTTCGAGTTGCTATATCTTAAAGATATCATTTTGAGAGTCTCTTGGTTTGCAATACTCTTGGTACTTCCGTAATATTTTACTTTTAATATCTTCCCAAGTACTGATGCTAGATTCTCTTAATCCCATGAACCATCTTAAGGAAGAGTCTTTTAGTGTAGCCATTTTTTTTTAATTTATGGGAATCTTGTAGATAGTTATAAATTCTATAGAGGATGTCAAACTCGAACAAAAATGTATCCGAATCTTCATTAATTTTCCCATAAAAAGTAGGTAAGGAGGAAGGAGGGATGATTCTTCATATTTATATCTTGTGCAGTGTCTAAAATAGGGAGCTCGAAGGTAGTCTCAGTTCGGTTTGATCCTTCTCCTTCATCATTTTTAACCTCGTCATTATCTTCATTCTGTCCCCATCACTCCATGTAGGCTTGATTCCTAAAGAGTGTGTACCTAGGAGGCTCCTTTCGAGCTGATGGTGGGTCGTCCCAACATTCTTTTTCAGGGGATATCTTCCTACGATCAACTATGTTTTTATTCGGTCCTATAGGAATGGTGGGTGCTATTGTGGAGGTTTCTATCTGTGAAATAATTGTATTTATTGAGCCGCCAAAGAGGGCTTGTACCTGGGTAGGATCAATGAAATCAACAAAGTTAGGATCTCCTACTAATGAGAAGGTTGTATTATTAGGTTTCTGCACTAGTGAAGGGTTGAGGGTTTACAAAGGTTGACCCTCTTGAATTTATTTAGCAATGGGATCCTTAGGATTTTCTGCCAAGATTTCCTTTCCGTCTATGATTTCTCCTACAAAATCTTTAGGTCTCCAAAAAGAACTACTTCCTATGTGGGTCCTCCGATACCTTTCTGCTGAGTTAGTAGTTGGGGTATTTCATCCCCCGTAAAGGTTAGTAGAGATTTTAATAAGGTTTTGAGAATTAGCTCTAATGTATCTACCCCTAGAATCTCTAGGTCTATTCATGAAAAACTAAATTAAAGGGAAACCTATACTACTACTACTGGATTTGGGGGCACCTGTTATAACAGATGCGCAGGTTCTTACCTCTCGTCTTACTGCTCCCCTGCCACCAGCCTATTACTAAACTTCATAAAGGAATTCTACTTATTCTACCTTACTGAACAACTCCCCGTCAATAGCACCAAAAATGTTGGGTGCTATAATGTCTTAATTAATTCACCTAATATTTAATTATCAACCGTGGTTGGTAAAATTTGAGTTGACACAAAGTATATGCGAATGTAGAGGGGTTCCTAGGGTGTTGTAGAAATATTTTAACAAATAAAAGATCAAAAGATCTTTCAAAATGAAAAACTGAGTCAAACTCCTATAAATTCAACTAGAAAGGTAATTACGTCAAAAATAGTGCTAGAATAGAGCAGCATTAAGCTATACTACACTATTCTATAGACAAATACTGAAAGATAAGAATATAAACAAGTAAAATTTAAGAAAATAAACTTCCTTTTTACTTAACTATTCCTCCTCTTAATTTAAGAAAGCTTTATAAACAACTTCAGAGATTAACTATTCAATGCATTATAACAAAATTACAACAACTGGAGACACTTTTCCAAATTCAACAACTTAAGCTATTCATATAATTAACAAATGTACATAATGGTAAAACTAAGTTATCTAATTCCACTCTCCTTGGTTGTTTTGTGGATATGCATTTACTATGATTGGAACTTGAGGAGGAGTGGTGTCAAAATGGATTTCAAATGAAGTAAAGAAACTGAATGGAATCAAATCGAACTTAACTTCTACAAATATGTGCAAACTAAGGAAATTCCAATTACAGGTAATGATAAACATGGTGATCTATTCCATAAGAAAATAATTCTTAATTAAAAATATATTATGAACAACTAATCTAATAAGAGACAAGATTCTTTTTAAAGGTTACCTTAATAAATAACCAATTCAAATGTAAAGAAAATCTAGCTTATAGACAAGTAATAGACCTTAATAAAAGAAGCAAGTAGAAAACTTAATAATGAAGATTTAATTGTGAAGAAAATAGAAAACTTAGTAAAGATAACTCTTTTAAGTCCTACTCTCTAAGTCTCTTCAGTCACCACATAGTGAAAGAAACAGGTCCTACTATTATAACCAATATACAAAGTGCTAGTGTACTTTCCTAACATTGACATATCTAACCCTAAACTTTATATACAAAATCATAAATCAATACAAACCAAAGATATAATTACAAAGCATCACAACAATACTGAAGAAAGAAATAAGAAACCACAATAAACCAAAACACAAGACATAACTCAAAACATAAGGTGAAAGGAGAGAAAAATAAGAATAAAACTTTAATAAATACTTTAACAGTCTAAGCTAAGGCTTTAATAATAAATATAACTATTATCTAACTACCACTGTCAAAATATAATAAAAAAGCTAAAGAAATAGGCTTAAAACAGATTAAAAACACTAAAGGTTGAATGAAGGGCTGGTTCACAAACTGGAAGGTAGGTCTGAACAACATGCAGAACAGGCTATCTGAATGATAGACTGCATACATAAAACACTAGAATTTTTAAGAAATGGTTAATCTAAATGATTTCGAGATCAGCTGATTCATGCGCATGATAACAAAATGCATAAGGAATGATAAGCAATCCTACTTAATGATTAAATTCAACAGTAACGTAATTTAAACTAATTCATAGTTATAAAGACATCATTATCTATTGCATTTTTCGATCAAATTGAAATATACCAAATGAATTTACAGAAGTAAATAAAACTGAATCTACTGTAAAAAGATAACTTATACTAATCTATAGTTATAAAAAGAAACTGCTTCCTATCATAAAAATAAAACAAACTGAAATGTGGTTGAACTAAATCTAAAACTTAGATAAAAGCTGACAGAATAAAACCTAACTACAACAAAACTAATCCTACAGAATTAACTAACTAAATTCTATTTAATTATAACAATGAAACCAAACATAAGACTGAAAGGAAAGCTGGAAACAAAGCTATGCGCGCAACCAGTTAATCAATTTTGGAAATAAAGCTACATTAACAACACAACATTATAATGTGATCTATGCTACCAGAAACAATGACATGAACGATTACAGTAATTAAGATGGAAATGAAACTATACTAGTTACAAGAAGGAGATAAAGAAAATACACACAAGACAGAAACCTCTGGTTGATGAGGGGCCCTCTCAGTAACCAGGGTGGAAACTTGCTAAATGCTTACTTGAACACGATCATATACAGCATGAAAAAAACTTCTATTAAAGTGCAGAATGATATTACAGAGTTTCTCAAATTGACTGATTACATATGAAAATTTGCTAACTAAGCTCTTGCGCGGAGGCTGATATATATATTGTTTACAGAGGTGAGCAGTTCAACCCTTTAGTGGTCGACCGCTCTCTAAATTTAGTCAACCATTATTGCAATCAATTGTTCACATGCCAACACATAGTTTTCCTCCTTCTCCTTCATGCGCTGAATTCTCCATCGTGCGTGATGTGGCATGAAGGTTCTCTTTGGTGTGGACTGGTGGCATGGTGTCGAGCAGAGGAGAACGATGGCATGTCTTCTAGAATGCAGATCGTGCTACCACCCAGACACATGGAAAATAGGTAGTTTGCAGATCGTTCCATGCTTTAACATTTGGGAATCTATCATCAACAGTGCGTGGTTGGCTTGGCGGGATGAACGATGAGATGGACAATGAGATGGATACGCTCTATGCATGTCTAGGGTGGATGCATTGTCTATTCGTTGGCTCGTTTAAGACTATGGTCTGCAATAACAATTTCATACATCATCACTGTTTAACTAATAAAATCATGAAATAGTAGAAACAAACCATAATTTGCATAAATCCAAAATATAGTCGTACCTGGGTCTGAATAGTGAGCTGCATGACAGAAAACATGTCAAAAAGTGACCAAACATATGTAAAAAATGTAAATTAACAACCGAAAATGATGACAAAACTGGGATCAACACTTACCACCTAACTTTCCACCCCCAATAGGGGAAGGCCCCATGGAAGCCATAGACCAAGGAGTTGCAACTACCTCTCGCATGGGGGAAAATCCAGTTGTAGAAAGTGGAGATCAATTCACTTCTTACGCATCTCCCTTGGTCCAATAGTCTCCTACGGCTAAAAATTCTTTTCATTCACCAATAGAAGGTCGAGTAGATGATGTTGGCACATCTGAGTATGGACCCGATGCTCCTTTTTAGAGAACCTGTATGGGTCAAGCCATTGCTAAATTTGGGGTTATTAGACCCTCTTTTGAAAACCATTCTCTGAATGAGGAGTCATATAGAAGAATCCAAGAGTCACTTGGTTGTGCTCGTAATTTTCAAGAGAGAATGGACATGGATTTGTCTATCCCTATACCTCATAAAGAACCTATGTCAGCCCTTTTACCCCATTTGATAGACCCATGGCCCAAAGGATATAGTCCTCTTTCTGATGATGCTCCACCTCATGGTTTTTTTCCTCGTAATTTGGGTCAAGCCTCCAACCCTATAGTTTTCAATCATAGGTCTATTGCTAGTCCTCCTTTACCCTCTGTAGTTGGGGGTTAATATTCAGCTCAAGTGGTGTCTGTACATTCTAACATCGAGGGGAAACCCTCGGCTCGATCTACGTTACCATTTAATGGAGTTGTTACTAGTACTAGACAAACCTCTATTACAGGCCAATCCACAGTGTATGTTCCTCCTACCCACACCAATATGGTAAATCCTCCACTCAGTTCAGGTCAACTCTTAGGGGTACAACCTACTATTAATCAACCTTCCTGGGGTTATGGTTATCCAGTAAATCAATTACCTGTAGTTAACACAAATTATCAACCTATGTCTACAAGAACTATGTATTCTGGAATCCCTTACCTAGGAAACACGTTTACACCTTGGGGGAAACCTGATTGGTATTATATGCTAGAAATGGGGGGAATGCCCATTCTTACTACTGGAGGTGTCGAAGGGCCACCTTATGGTGGCCTGCCCCCAGGAGGTCCACTAGGAGGAGTCCCACCTTGAATAGTTCCACCTTACAGAGGACCAACATTTGGAGGACCGCCATCTGGAGGCCCATCTTTGGGAGGAATACCACTCAGGGCCCACCTTTTGGGGGTCCATCACTTGGAGGACCACCTTCTATAAGTCCACCACCTGGAGGACCACCTTCTGGAGGTCCATCACCTGGAGGAACACCACCCAAAGGACCAACACCTAGAGGACCACCACCTAACGGACCATATCCTAGAATTCCACCTCCTAGGGGGCCCTCCCCTTCAGGAGGATCTTCGGGAGGTTGATCATCTAATCAACCAAATCAACAACCCATATATTAGTCAACTTGCGGTACTGTTGGTACATATATGCCTTATTAATATTACCAGTATATGGAACCTAATCGACAATTACCTTTCTTGGAAACTTTGTACTTACCTGATCTATCCAAGTTGATAAATGATCCCACTCAACACAACCCTTCATGGCCTCCTATTCCGGTAAAATTGCCATCAGATATCCCCAAGTTTGATGGAAAGCAGGGAGATGCTCCTAAGAACCATGTTATGACCTTCCATCTATGGTGTTCTTTGAACTCCTTAATGGATGATTATGTTCATTTTAGGCTCTTCCAATGCACATTGACTAGTATGGCTGTGAAATAGTACATTGAACTTCCACAACATTCGTTTGTGGATTTTATCTTTCTGGAAACTGTTTTCCTTACACCCTTTCAGCTACCCATTCATTATGAAATGGGTATGAATATTTTGAATTCACTTCATCAGAATACCTCCACCAACATATTAGACCATATCCATGAGTGGAGAAGGTAGAGAAGGGTTATTAAAGCTCCCATCCCGGACCAACTGCTAGCTGATTGGTTCACTAAGTCATTTTTGCCTCCTATCACCCAAGATGTGGCTATGGGCGGTGCTATTACTGAAGAGTAGGATATCAGTCACGGTCAATATCTAGATTTGGTCTATTCCCAATCTGGAACATTGTATTACTTAATTCCACAAGATCCTCTCCCCAACACAGATCCTGCTAATCCACCAACAGAAACTCCTGTTGATGGGGTGGCTGGTTCCATCCAACTCTTATCGACAGCAAAACCTGCCAAGCAACCAAATAGTTCTACCGCTGCTCCTTCGACTCTTATGGTTTATATCGAGGTAAATGCTATTCAAAGCACAAAAACCCCCAACAACAAGAAAAAAGGAAAAGGTAAAAACAAGAAACCTGAAAACCAACAGGAGAATCCTAAAACAACAATCAATGAGAATGATAAAGGGAAGAGGAAAGTCAAATATCCCTGCTTATTGTGTAGAGGAGATCACTTCACAAAAGAATGTCCTCGTCGTGACAAGATTAGCAATTTTTTTAAGAGTAACCCCTCACCAGTGGTTCTTACTAATCCTTTTCCCTCTCAATCACAACTAATAGACCACATGTCTAATCATGGGAACCCTAATTCCACGAAAGAAATTCGGATGATGTCTTTTGATACCATCAGTTTGAGTACTCGTAATCAATCATATGACAAGATAGTAGGGAAAAAGGATGAAAATCCTTCTTTTGAAAAAGTTACATCAACTAGTTCTCCTCCATATTCGTCTAATGGCTCGCTCGTGATCGAAAAACCTAATCTTGATTCAATTTTACGACGACCTAAGGCTACCCCCGGGAAGTTAGTTTTCAATCCCAATGCTCGAGTTGTGCAATTTTATAATGTTGTTGAATATTTATCTCAAGCACCTTGCACGATGTCTACCCTTGAGGTACTCCAGAGATGTCCAATGCAACGTAAAAACCCACTAATATCTTTGGGGGCATTAGACCCAGATAATACTAACTTGATTCATTTCAACATAGAGAACTATAAATACAGACTACCCCACCAACTTGTGTTTCAGATTTCCTCTAGAGTAGTTAAGAGAAAGGTCCATCAGACTGTCCTAGATGAACATTAGAGGAAATTTCAACTCAAAATGGGCCTTTTAACTTTTATTCAAATTCCATGTCATCATGTGTTAGCCAATGAAATTGCTTTAAATTTGAAATACCGTATAGGTTTTAAAAAAAAAATTAATATAAATTTGGGGATAGGTATTATAAAAAAACTACTTTTTTTGTTTGTATTTTTGACATATCTCTCCATGTTTTTACTCAAATTTCGATCGGGAGAGCTCGGTGGATGCGGAATTAAATTCCGCATCCAACGAGTGCACACTCGGCATACTTTTGACGGACCCTGCTACCCCAAAAACAAGAAATACCTGAAAAAATGGAATGATGATGTCATCATTCTCTTTTTTTCAGGTATTTCTTGTTTTTGGGGTAGCGGGGTCCATCAAAAGTATGCCTAGTGGGTACTCGTTGGATGTGGAATTTAATTCCGCATCCAACGAGCGCTCTCGATCGAAATTTGAGTAAAAACACAGGGAGATATGTCAAAAATACAAACAAAAAAGTAGTTTTTTTCTTTTCTTCCTCCAAAATTAATAAATATTATTTTATTATTTTAACTATTATTTTAGTAGTTCATTTTAGGAGGCCCATTTTAAGTTGAAATTTTCTCTAATGGGAGCTTCAACCTCGGTCTTGTTTATATCATGTTGGAGGGCCATTCGTTCTCCTGAAGTTATGAAATCACCTACTACTTTAAAAGATTTCAATGGATGAGGTTTCCAGCCCCATGGTTTATTACCAACACTTTTTGTCGAACATAGGGGCAAGATCGTTTCCATTCGAGTGGAAGTGGTTGATGCCTTGTTAGATTACAATCTTATATTGGGGTGGAATTGGTTTTACGCTATGGCCACTATCGCTTCGACAGTATTTAGAGCTCTCCAATTTCCACATTTGGGGAAGATCGTGACTATTGACCAACTTGACTATTGTACGCCAAATGTTACGACCCCTACGATGAATAACATCCCTATGCTAGGTCAGTCCCCTCCTGCTTATCAGTCGATTGGGGTAGGTATGCTGAAAGACTCCACCCTTATGGGCATGTTTCCATTAGCCCCTCCTAGCACAAAAGTGGCAACAATAAATATGATTTCCACAACTAGCTATAGTACCAAGGGTAAAGAAATTGTTGAATCATCCTCCCTTGGCCCATATGAAGCAATGTATGATGCTATCCGGTCAATTTTCGATGACGATGTTGATGGCCTTCATCTCATGGCTTCGGATCCTTACCACCTACCTTATTGGATAGAACCCTCTCTTCCCACTCTAGATTATCTCACACAAATTTTTTCTTCGGATGAGTCTATCATTGAGATCATGAGTGAGAGTGAACCCATCTGGGAAGATCACCATCATCGATCTTCTTTTCTTCCCAATGCCACTTCGGTGGATTTTGACCTTGAATCACTTATCAGTATTGATATTTCCACTTATTCGCAAACACCTATATTGTTGCAAAATGCTGAATCTGAAGGAAATCTATGCAACATTACTAAAACTACCCCCATCGACATATTAGTCAACCCTAGAACCATTGAGCATGTTCACGTAGGGCAGAACTGCTCAACCAAAGAAACTGAAGCATATAGAGCATTATTCATAGAATTCTGAGATATATTTTCCTGGACTTATGAAGCAATGCCTTGGATAGACCCGTCTATTGTGGTTCATGAAATTAAAACCTATCCTACGACAAAACCTGTCAGGCATAAATTGCGTCAAGTCCATCCCCGGAACGCTGCGGCTATTAAAGCTGAAGTAAAAAAACTTCTAAAGGAAGGATTTATTTATTCTGTACCCCTAATAGAATGGGTATCCAACATTGTCCATGTGAACAAAAAGTAGGGTACCATTAGAGTCTGCATCGATTTTCGAGACCTGAACAAAACTTGTCCCCAAGACAATTTTTCGACTCTGCATATCGATTAGATTATCGACAACTGTGTTGGAAGTGTCATATTCTCGTTCATGGATGGTTTTTATAGATATAATCATATTGATATATTTCCCACTGATCAGCACAAAATGACATTTATATGTCCGTGGGGAACTTTTTCCTATAGGAAGTTACCGTTTGGCCTCAAGAACGTCGGAGCTAGAGTCCAGCATGCCATGTCCTATGCGTTTCACTATATTAAAAAAAATATGGAGCCATACCTTAATGATCTCCCAACACATTCACAACAATGGGAAGACCCCCCTGGGCATCTTAGAGACATTTTTCCTAGATGTCGTCATTATAATATACGACTCAATCCACACAAATGTGTTTTTTTCGTTGAGATGGGATGTCTCCTTGGATTTGTGGTTTCTAAGGATCACATCAAGATTGATCCACTGAATATTAATGCTATATTTGCCCTACTTTCCCTAGCAAATATTTTTGAACTCCAAAATTTGAAAGGGAAGGAAAAATTTCTCCGCCATTTCGTTTGTAGTTTCGCTGAGAAAACGCACGGTTATATGTGTCTCCTGAAGAAGAACACTCCATTCTTCTGGGATGACCAGGCCTAACAAGCCTTTGATAATATGAAACACGCTCTGACTCATTCACTCGTGATACACCCCCCAAATTATTCAAAGTACTTTCTATTATATGTTGTTACCTCCACTGCTACCATTGGAATGGTTTTAGCACAGGAAGATCCCAACGATCAAGAGCACGTGGTATATTATGCCAGTAAGAATCTCATTGATTATGAAACCCAATACTCATGTGTGGAAAAGTTAGCATTGGCTACGGTCATTGCTATTCAGAAATTTCATCATTACATCTTGCTTCGCACCACCATGATACTTGCAGATCAAAACCCTATGTACTACATCCTGACTCGTTAGGTGATAGGGGAAAAATATTCCTATTGGATTGTCATCCTGCAGGAATTTGACCTTGATTTTTCCAAGGTCACTTCAAAGAAATCCTTGGTATTTGCAGAGCTGATGTCCTTCATTGTGCTTTGATGGATATTGAGCCCAATGATTCATTACTAGATGAATTCATGTTCTTGATAAGCACAACAAACCCATGGTATGGAGATTTAATCATTTATCTCCAAACTCAAAGATTTCAGCCCAATATAACCCGTGACGATCGTCATTGTATCCGTCACCATGTGAAGTAATACCTTATCTTAAATGATACATTGTATAAACATGGTATTGATTCCATTCTTCGGCGACGCCTTAAACATGAAGAGGATGAACACGTCCTGAATGATTGCCACTCCAGAGCATGTGGTGGTCATATTTCTGGGATGGCTACAACCCATAAAATCCTTCGCGCTAGCTATTTCTGGCCTTCAATCTTAAAAGACTGCCACGAGGTTGTTAAGAAATTCCCACCCTGCCAACATTTCTAACCGAAAAAAGTGCACCCAACCTGCTCCTTTACACCTCGTCATTGTAGTTGGCCCTTTTTCCAAATGGGGAATTGACTTTATGCATTGTAATCCTACCTCAGTCGGGGGGCATGGTTACAGCATTGTAGCCGTTGATTATTTCACAAAATGGGCCGAGGCTATTCCTACGTATGCATAGGATGGTAAGATTTCCTCCCTCGTTTTATTTAATCACGCGATAGCTAGGTTTGGATTCCCACAATCTATAATCACTTACCACATATCACATTTCCAAAATCAAATGATGACAGAGTTAAGTACCAAGCTGAGTTTTCACCATGAAAACTCAAATCCTTACTATTCGTAAGCTAATGGTCAAGTCGAGGCCATTAACAAAGTTTTGAAAACTATGCTGTGGAGGATGGTTGGAGATCATAAATCCAACTGGAACCTGACTCTATTTTCTTCTCTTTGGGCTTATAGGACTTCGATAAAAAAAGTGACTGGTTTCACACCTTTCCAGTTAGTTTATAGACTAGAAGTTGTCCTTCATATCCAATTCCAGATTCTATCACTGAAACTTGTAGTAGAACTTGTACCAAACACTTCCACCGAGGAATAGATATTTCTATACCTAACTAATCTTGACGAAACTAGAAGAGATGCTGCCTTAGCTAATGAGGCACATAAGAAATGCGTCAAGGCCCAGTATGATAAATCTATCCAGCCTCATGTTTTTAATGAAGGTGGCCTAGTTTTTACCTATGATCAGAAACATGACAAACTAGGAAAAGGGAAGTTCGAGTCAATGTGGTATGGTCCTTTTTTCGTCAGCAAAGTTTTAGAGAAAGGAGCTTACGAGCTCGTGGATTATGACGAAATACCCTTCGGGAAACCTTGCAATGGGTTGTACCTGAAGAGGTACTACGCTTAAATTAGTTTTGTATGGTACCTTGTATATATGTACATTATTGGCTTCCAGTGTGTTGTGTCTTGATTCAGTATGGTATTGAGTTTAGTGTTCAAATTTTTTATACCATGTTTTGGTTATGTAGATCAAATGGATTTTTACAGTTTCACTGATGGTGCTTGCCGTCATACCCTGAACCTTACTTCATCTGGTTGGGTTCTGTATTCCTCGGCTCATGACTTGATCAGTTCAAAAGCGGCTTTTATTGGTCCCGCTACCAACAACATCACCAAGTATCAGGCAGTAACAAGTCTATAGACTGAGGCTGCATCTCAAGACATTCAAGATTTGGTAGTGTTTATGGATTCACAGTTAATGGTTTGTCATGTAAACCATCTCGATACCATCAGAAACCTGGTACTACTTCATTTATTTTGGAGTGCGTCTCTTAGAGAGGTCATTCAAATATATAACTTACAGGTATATCCCTAGGTCAGATAATACGGTTGTTGATTTGTTAGCAAACTACATCCTAAACTGGTATAATGCTCATTCATAACTTGCAAAATAAACATGGTTCATTGTATAAAAACCTGTAAATGGCACATAAAAATCATGTAAATATGATTTCCATTTGAGACATATAAACATCGGTAATAAGTCTGTATATATATAGTGTTTTAAAAAAAAATGTAGTCACGAGACCTCATCTAAAGCACTGTGGCTTTCAGGAAATACAAAATCATACAAAAAACCCTGAAGCTGGTCAGATTTTAGTAGTACGTCATGCATACTACCATCTAATGATGCTCATGATAGCACATGATGGCCTGTGCAACCCTGTGAAGTAGTCGGTTGAAGCAACCCATCACTTTTGCAGTATGCCTCTGATACCTCATGGGGAGGTCATCTATAGCTACATCAGGAATGAGTTAGTCACTCTAAGTTCTCCTCTAGCTCATTAAGGTGGCCATCACCCCTGTAAACAAATTGAGGTCCATCTCGTCTATCCATAGGAGAGGATCCTCCGTGTCGTGCACCACTAACATCTACATGTAAACATTAGGTCTTGTTACTACACATAAAAAACATAAAAAACATGATCAACATTTTAGTGTTTTGTTTCTTACCAATGTCCCCCCAGTGAGCACCAGGCGGTAGTGGTAGATCAGGGTCACCTCTGAAATCAGTCCCTGCGTAGGCATAATCCTCAATCATGAGGATTTGGTCTCCCAACCAACGGAAGAAAACGGCCTCGACTTTCACCTTGGCTCTGCCACCACCTGTACGAGCCATGATCTCAACCCACCTCAACATGCATGGGTCTGTAGCCCTAAGCTTAGTGAATATCACCTAGGGTCTCATGAGAGGCACCCTCTCAAAGAAGAAGCAAGCTAAAATGGACCCAAAACCAAACCGCTTTAGTTCTGCCTGCTAAGATTTTGTCAGCTGATCTTTGAAGATGGGAAGAAGTGGTTCCACCTAGTTGAAAAATGTAGGGGCCATAGCTGCCAAGGCATATAGCATATGTTCCCTAGATGTCTGATGAGGCCCTTGGCTTCCAGCCAACCTCTGCATAATGAACAAGACTATGCGAAGTGGCATATCCACCATAGCCCTAATAGGAATCTTCTTACCTGACAATCTTGTTCCAGGATGACAATGACAATTTATTAGCTCCTGAGTAGTCAGGTCCCCTCCTCAGGAACCAATAAGAGAGATAGGGGCCCTCGTCTGGACAATCCTGTCAAGAATTAGATATCTTTCACTTCTATGGTCAAAACATGAGGTCCTATCTCAAAGTATTGTTGCTCTGGGTTCCACATTTGTAGGATATATTCCAGCAAGCGAGGATGTGAAATCATGTTGGGGGGCCAGAATAAATTCAGAAGACCACACCCTCGTACGGCACCCAAACAACCCGCATCTCTTGCGGCAGCAAAATCATCTTCATCGTGTTGTCTCTCTTTCTAGATAACCATTTGTTGATCCGATAAACCTACCAAAAATAATTCAAAAGCCATTTAGAAGCATTTCTCATCATCAAATTTGCTTAAAAACTTTTGTTTTGGCTGGCCCATTAGTTTTTTGAATCCCATGGCCGACACTGCCTCTGTCTAGTTAAGACAGAGTGGTTCCACCACCTGTGTCAAATTGAAGATACGTGGTTTCTGTTGAGCACCGCCTTTCTCGTAAGGGCTAGGAGTGGTGCTTGCATTTCCCAATTTAGGTTTGGCCTATGAGCTCATAGAAGCATGAAAATTAAAAATTGGAAACCATGAAAGGAAAGAGGATGGATTTAGATGTTACCTAAAACTAACGATGCAGAAAATGGACGGTGGATGCTCCTGTAATCTCTGGTTGAATTTTTTGCTACAAACTACCCAAAATTCTCTCCAAGATTGGTAAATAGTGAAATGAATTGTTTTTAACTATTTACTCAAGATTTTATAACTTTTTCTAGGGTTTTTATATTCTAAAATCATTTTTTATAAAAATACCCTTTAATATAGTTTTTAAAAGTCATTTTATCAAATATTTTGGGAGACTAATGGTCATTTAAGTCTTGCAGGAACAAAAAAAGTGGTAATGTCTATGGGGAAGTTTGTTTTTGACTTTTTCATACTTCTAAAAACGAAAAAAGTCCATGAGCGTTTGTTTCAATACTTTGGCCATGCTCTTAAAAACTTAGTATTAAAGTTTCGATTCTTTTTTTTATTCTTTTCAAACTCGTAAAACCATTTACGTGGAAAGAGACCTAATGGAGTCTCCTTTAAACTCTTTTTGGACTCCTTAAATATGAAAACATTGTCAAGTACTTGTCTTTTTCATACTCGTAAAAGTATTTGAAAAGTCATCTATTCGATGATAGGTTATCTCTTTTTCGGTTCAGATAGACTATTTACGAAAAAAGGAACACTCCAGCCAATCATGACTGGAAGAGTTATCTTGGGTATTATTTTACACTTTTTTGGGCCCTAGAGACTAAATCATATGAAAAAGGACCCTTTGGAGTCTTCTCTCGTCTTCGTTCATACTCTCTAAATGTGATTGATACTGAGTTAACTTTCATTGGACTCGTTAAACTAAACACCGAGAGACCCTTTTTTGGGAACGAACCCCTCCTTTCTCAAGTTCGTAAAATGCATGAGAATCGACTTGTCTTCATATAATATATAACGATTGTTTGTTACCCTCTTTGAACCCATAAAAACAAAAAGAGGCACTCATCAATCTTGATGGGGAAATTAAGGGAAGGGAATCAATTCATTTTGCAAATAATATGGCAGTTTGTTGTCACCTTTGAACATGGCACTTGTCTCCATTTGATTCAGTTAATTGGGTAAATCAGCTTGTCTCTAATTCGATCCACTTTCATGATTCATGCCACTCCTTTTATTCTTTCAAAATAATGCATTGTCCATTGTTGTATTGTGTTCTGCCTCATCAATTCAATGCTGCCAAGTCTTTTTTCGTTCCGCTTGATGTTCAAAGGGAAGTTGAAAGTTTACCTCTGTGATCAAAACAGTCCTTGTGTCAGTACCTTTTGATTCAATCGTATGGTTCATTATCTACAAAATTCCAAAACTATTCTGAGTTTCATGTCGTCGATGTGGGATTCATCATGGCCCTCCTTTGATGAGACTATTCATGTCGACATCACCTCATTATCCAGGAATTAGTCTTAGAAACAAGTTTAGTACCTTGAGATCTGTATGCCTCAATGATAGATTCTCTCGCTCTCGATATAGGTTCACATCACTGACCTTTGATCGAGATATTCGACTGAGTGTTCGACATCAAAACATTTATCCACACTTAGTACATTGTACTGAGGTACCTTGGGAATCATTGACATCAATGGTGATCTCCCTTGCACTTGTTAATGGTTCACATCATTGACCAGTAATCAAGTGGTTTCTACCATGTTCAACTTCAGATCATTGTAATCATATGGATAGAATCATGCTTTGTGGAAGATAAGACAAAGATCTTGGGTATGTATTGAAAAGCACTCATAGCTTTCTTCCTAGGTTGTGATGGAGTATATTGTATGAAGTACCATCATGGATCCACATTTTTGTGGTCGTGGATATGCTCAAATTTGCATCTGTATGACATAGATATACATTGTATGTCTTGTAGCTATGTCCAATTTTGAGTCCTCTATCACATGGATCTACTCTGTATTCTAGTAGCCATGGTTGTTTATGTCTCTCATGGATCTGCCTTGGTCTCCAACCATGATGAAGACACATTTTCTCATGAGTCAAAAGTATTGATGTATTGTAGATGCCTGGTTAATGATCTCTGATCAAGCTGATTCTTGCCTCGAAGTGATAACTTTCTCTTTCAAAGCTCTCTCCTATCGTATCCCTCTAGCCTCATGCTTTGGGGGGAATTCTGGTATACCTAAATCTCATCATCAATATGTGATAAGATCCCAAACTTCAGTATTTCCCTCAATCCCAAATTGTGAAGCAAGAACATTGGTCCAAACATCAAATTTGTATATGAAATCCATCATCACTTCTAGCCTTTAGTAAAAAAGAGGTACCTTCTTTAGCACCTCCTGTAATATGTTGGCAGTAAGCAGTGGCACCACTTCTACCCTTTGAGCAATGCATGGTTTTTCCCAAAACCTCTCTGTCATGGTGAACAAGGAGCAGTGCCCTTGGTAAAAAAGTGAAAAAGAGAGGTTCTCACGAAGATTCTCGAAATAAGGCTTCGTCGCACCCTTATCCCTTATCACTAGGTCTAGTTGGACTGGAGATCCATCCTTGTAGGATCTCCTAGCCACCTCACCCACCAATTTCTCAACCATCTCTATCCATTCCAAGCCTATAAAAGTAGGCTTAATCTACATGGTTGAGGAGGGAGTAACGGTTATGTTGTTGCTTTGATATTCTGGCCTAAGTCAATCAAGAAGAGCTTGATGGAGCAAATTGGAGCTATTAGCGACAAGATGTTGGTTTTGTGAAGGAGCATATAAACGCTAAGACATATGTTGTAAACTCTTTCTTCATTTTATTAATGTAAAGTTGGTTACTTTACCATATAATTGTTATGTTTTAATCTTGCATGTTATTGTCAGATTCCTTAGTCACTGGCATAGATCTATAGATGATGTTTTGCTATCATTGATATATTGTGTCTTTGATGTATTTATGTAGGTATTCCCTTGGAGACCTTTTTTTTCATAAGAGAAGAACCACATCACTCCATCAAAGATTGTATTCCATGTGTTTATAGCTTCTAGGGAAAGTATTCTAACCTTGTAATGAACTATGTGTTCTGGATATGAACCATTCAGAACAAAGGAACAGCTTATGTCTGTAGAAGGTGCAAAATTCCTAGCAACAAGAACCTGAGAAAGCTCTAAATTTAACATTTTGAACTTACCATTGGCCCAATTAATGACTAGCTGAGAGTCACTACAAATATCGATTTTAGAAATTAGATTCTCCCTAGCCAAGGTAAGTAGAAGATTTAATGCACATAGATCAGTAGAGTTATTAGTTTCATCCCCTAATCCAGCTTTAAAAGAGAAGTAATGAACATCAGAAAAGTAAAGCATACCTCATGCTCCACAAATTTTTGGTTCACCAGCTGCAAAACCATCAAAATACCCCCAAGGATAATATTTATCAATAGTTTCTGCAACAACATATCTGATTTTCACCATAGTATTATCATGAGGGAAATATCTCAACAAACCCAAACTAAAAGAGGAAACCTGAGAAGGAATCAGAGTAAAGTCTTCAAAACAACTCTGATTTCTAGCTTTCCAAATAAACTACATAACTATAATAGATAAAGATCTAATATGCTTAACCTCCATATTAAGACACCAAGTCTTCATGCAGTCTATCATAGAATCCCCACTCCATAGGTTCTTGATTTTTAATTTTTCCTTAAGATCTAACCAAACACTCTATGTAAAAGGACAATCCACACCGAGATGAAAAATAGAATCAGCCTCCATTTTGCACAGATAACATCCACCTGGATCTTCCCTGCCTTTCCTAACAATAACATCCCACCTTATCAGAGAATAAAAACCAGCAGAAAATTTTGGACTTAAGAGGACACTTCAGCTTCCATAGTACTTCCCACCACCAAGAGTATTCCATCTCATTCTTGTCCAACATTAATTACAGATAACGATCTTTTGGAGAGTACTTACCAAATTTAAATAGATTCCATACCAACTCATCAACATCATTAGATAATCTCACATGAATAGCTTTGAGAATAGCTAAATATCCATTCCATCATGTTACATTCTGAAAGTCCACTAAACTAAGGTTATCAACAGAAAGCCATCCCATCATGTCATACTGGGACCTCCAATATCTTTTAGAAAAAAGATTCCAACAACATGTAATTTATCAATCAATAAAGAGGGTAGAAGGTGTCTCCATTTGCATCCCACCCATGCATCTAAACCAAGGCAGACATCAACACCATTCCCAACCTTCCAAACAAGATAATTACCGATAATGTCAAATGACCATAAAACAACTTTCCAACATATGGACATGTTCCTTTTCTGTTTGACATAGGATTTGATCCAATCCATTAAAGACATTGGATGAACATATTTCTGCAGAACAATTTGAACCCAAAGACACCAACCATGAATAAGGTTCCACACACTCTTAGCTGCAAGAGATTTAGCAAAAACAACTAGGATTTTCAGTCCCCACCCCCCAAAAAACTTTGGGCATGCTAGGAATTCCATGATGTCCAAGGTAAACCAAAAGAATCCTTGTTTCTAGACCATAAAAATTTGAAACACAACTTCCTTATCTTCTCAATAATACCCACTGGTATCCAGAAATGCATCCAAGAGACTGGGATTTACTCAAGTACAGATTTGACAAAAATAAGCTTACCTCCCTTGGATAACCATCGATAGCTCCAGTTCATTATCCTTTTTCCACTTTTGCATTCAACCAGTCCCAATCCTTCAAAAGCTATTTGCAGGGTTTGAGATGAAAGCTAAGATACTTCATACCATTCTCAAGTTTTACAACAGAAAAATAAAAAATATTATGTAAAGTAATAAGTTCAGACTCATCCAGACCAAAATAATACAGAGCAGATTTATCCTCATTGATCTGCATTCCATATGCCTTGTAGAAAACCAGTAATACCTCATACAATGATGATAAATATTGCTCATATCCATCAATAACCATGACAATATCATCCACAAAAAGAACATGTGATAAGGATATATCATTACTAAAAGAAATACCATGAAAGCCCCCACATTCTTTGGCCTTAATAAGTACCCTGCTCAATCCTTCAACTACAATAAGAAAAAGCAAAGGGAAAAGAGGGAAACCTTGCCTAATCCCCCTACCAGATTTAAAGAAAGATGATGCTGCACCATTAATAAGTAAGGCAAATGAAACAGAAGAAAGACTGCTCATAACCCAAGATATAAAAGACCCTGCAAACCCCATTTTAGAAAGAAGGACCCGCAGGTATGTCCAGCTAACACGATCATATGCTTTTCACAAGTCTAATTTTAATACCACCGACTTTAAATATTTACTATGGATGGTGTGCATACCTTCCTGGATAATCCCCATAGCATCATGTATCTGTCTCCCAGGTAGAAAACCAAACTGTTCACCAGAAATATATCTACCTAAAACCTTTTTGATACGAATAGAAATGATATTACCAATAATATTATAGATGTAATTACACAAATAAATTGGCCTAAAGTATTTAGGATGATCAGACTTAGGAATCAAGGAAATAAAAGTAGTATTAGAGACAACAGGGATTTTACCACTTTTCTGAGAATCTTCAACAACTTGAAGTAACTCCAAACCTAGAACATCAAAAATAGCCCTATCAACCTCAACGAGTATCCCATTCGGACCCAGACTCTTACCATTCTTACTCATGGAAAGAACGGAATAAATTTCTTGCAAGGTAACTGGTTTCATAATATCTTCATTTTCCACTGCTGTAATAGATGTGGGAAAATTACCAACACTCTTCACAATTTCAGGAAGGTGGAGATGCTTTTCTTCCTAGAACAGGACTCAAAATGGTGCACCCCTGCCCTGGCTATGGAATCAAATCCTTCAACCAGATTTCCATCATCATATGCAATCTTCCATATAGAATTAATAGTTTTCCTGTAATTGGCATACTTATGAAAAAATGCATATTTTCATCCCCACAAAAAAGCCATAAGGCCCTACTTTTCTGTCTAGCTTCCTGTTCACGATCACATAAGATTTTTCTCTTCCATGATTCCAGCTCAACCAAAGAGGACTTGTCCACCTCAGATGAAAACCCAAAACCCATCTTATTAAAGGACTCGACCAATAAATATTTGATATCCACTAAGTCTTTAATCTCCTGATATTTTCTCTTAACCGACCATGAAATAGACACATCTTTGATAATCTTAAGGTTTGCAGCAAAATGTGTAGTAGGTGACAACTCTGAATTTTTAACATTAACATTCCAAGAAGCTTTTAATAATGTGATAAAATCTTCATTCAGCAACTAGTTAGCATTAAACTTGAAGGGACTACGAGGTCTAACATCATTATTCAATAATTGTAAAAAGACTAGCTAATGATCTGAATCCCCACCACAACCAACCCATTGCCTAAAATTTAGGTCACAATCCAGAAGATCAGCTGATATAAGCAACCAGTCCAATCTCTTATAGATATTCTCACACCCAACTCTTCGATTAGACCATGTAGGAAGTAAGATAGACAAATCTATATCCACAACACCAAACCCATCAATTTGTTTAATGAAAAAATCAGATAAATTATCCACTCTAGTTTTAACACCCCAAATTTCAGAGAAATCCAGATAATAATTCAAATCCCCACCAAGGATTAGTTTAGAACTCTTTAAGCACTCCAATTTAAACAGGTTATTCCAGAATTTTACCCTGTCCACATAGAGACCATACAGATTAACAAAACACAAGGCCATTTTTAGCTCAATAGAGTAAAGACAAACACACAAAGACGACTTTCTCTTCTTGTGTCTGGTCTTCTTTCTAGAGTGAGCTGTAGTATGTACAGCCAAAAGAATATTCATCACAACTAGCTTCATCAAAGTACTATTGTCATTAACTTGTTAGTGTACTATCGTTCTGCTATCATTTTAAAATTTATTTAGGTGGAAACCTTTATAAAATTCCCACTTCAATTGATTTAAATTCTCTTAATTTCCTTTTTGTGGACGAGTTTGATTAAATTTGGGTCACGATAAATTTACAATAAAGTATTATTTTATAAACAGGATAATATATTCCAGATATATGCTAAAAAAAAATTAAGTGATAATTTTCATTGTTACAAAAATCATAGAAAATAATGAATAATAAGAAAAAGGCATGACAAATTAATTGAATAGCATGTATATTACTTAGTGATAACGTTTAAGTTATGTTTTTTTGAGTGTTTCTCTGAGTTATATTATTTATTATTATGAAAAATGGAATTTTAGGTCATATACTTTTAAATAGGACATAGAAATTATTAAGTGATTAATATCATGTTTTTTCTTTAATATTCATTTAACCATACTATTCAAATTTTTTTTATTGATCGTATGGAAATTAAAGTTTAAATTAGATAATTCTTAAATAGGATACAGATTACTTGTTGAACAATCTTACATTGTCTTTATTGTTTTTCTCTGTCACACTTCTCAGTTCCATGTCCTTTCATATTGTTCAGGGATGGAGAACGTTTCGCAGTGGATCATCGATAAGGCCGCTAAATTTGGTAGTGACCGAGGGACCTTCCGTTAAAATTTCCAAGGGTGCAGTAAGTCTGAATTTGTCCCTTCCAAACCCCAAAAATCCATGCCCCTAAAACAACAAAAACCGCACACAAATGATCGCATAAAATCTACAATTTACTTATAGAATCCAGGAAGAAAATAATTTATTCCGAGCGGTTTTGACAGTTGAAAACATGGAAACTAAGATGGTTTCGGAGCAAGAAATTGCAGAGCGCCTGAAGGAAATTCTGCAAACAACAGACTTAACGACCACTATGACTTCGAGCATATGATGTAAAAACTTGGAATTGATTTGACGAGCAAGAAGGCCTTCGTTAGAGAGCAAGTAGACCTTTATTTATTGCAGCAGCAACAGTTAACACTAAAGTGAACTGACATGCGGCAAGATCTTATTTGCTAGGGGGAATAGGAATCTTCTGAGACAATGTCTCCATAGAGAACACACTCAAATTTTCAATTTCCTATTTTTGGGTATCCAAAACCGGAAATTCCAGTTTTTGTTAAGGTTATTTGGGGTATCCCCAATTTCAGATATTATTGATTAACTAGTTTCAATTTTTGATTTTCGGGTATCGAAAACTGGAAATTCCAGTTTTTTAAGCTTATTTGGGGTATCCCCAATTTTTTATTTCCGATATTTGGATATCAGAAACCGAAGACTCAATTTTTTGTTCAAATAATTTTTTCGCTTCCCAATTTCTTATTCTCGATATTTCGCATATCAAAAACCAGAAACATCGGTTTTTTAATTTATAATGTTGATTCATTTCTTCGATTTCCGATATTTCGGATCCCAGATATCGAGAATAACGATGGATTTTAGGGGGCTTGGAAGGGAAAAATTCATACTTACTGCACCCTTGGAAATTTTAACGGAAGGTCCCTTGGAAATTTTAACGGAAGGTCCCTTGGTCACTGCCAAATTTAGCAGCCTTATCGATGATTTGGACGCTGAACACAATTTACTTGGCTTTCAATCCTGCTAGTGCCCGATCTTATTCTAATTCTCAGACGCCTAGGCTCCGGGTCATGGTGGGAAAGCATATAATGTTTATTTAGAAAATGTAATGTAAATTTCTTGCCTTTGAGTGCATCAACGTGAAAGGGAAAATGAGATTATTGTTCCAAATCGGTCTCGTTCTTGAAAGATTATTAAATTTCTCCTAGCTAGCCTCGCCATGGGTTGAATGTTGAATGACCATACATATCAACATAGCATACTTGAAACAAATCGAAAATGAGATTCTCTCTTCCGGAGTATTGACTTTCTCACTCAATTCATTTTTTTTGCACATTATTCACTATATCACTGAGTTTAGTTTATATACACATTATGTTTTCCATCCACGACATTTAATTACTTTTTCTATGTTGGATTTCAAATCTAATATTGTTTGGAATATAATTTCAATTTCATTTCATCCATTTTTAATCATTTCGATATTTCTAAAGCAAACATGTCGCCCTGAATAGTTCAGAAGGATGCAGGAACACCTGTTGGAGACATTTACCACCATACACACCTATTTTGGTCAATTTGGCCTAGTTAAACCACTACCCTAAGTTTTATTGACTTAATTGACATCAGAGGAGCACTCTATGACATTAGCATGAACACACCCACGCCTACCTTCAGTCAAGGAGGCTAACTTAGCCTTCTCCTACATTCGAGGAGGATAACTGGAGCACTCAGGGGGTGATCTAAGTGTCATAAATGCACTTTATTGCTAATTGATGGCTACAATTAGTTAAACAGAGCAGTGAAGGTTCCTCCCTTCATTAAATTGATTATTTAATGAATTGGAGTCAACAGGGGCGGCTCCAACCACTTCTGATGGTCAGTTACACTTCAGTTAACCTCATCGAGGTTCATTGGAGTCATTGATGCACTACCATTTGTTGGTTGTCTTGCAGTGACATGTGTCTGAGCTACTTTTAGTTAGACTCAGTCATTTATTGCACTCCGACTTTAGTTAGGGCTCAGTTGAGTCAATTAGGGTTTTGATCAGTGGTTAACTTGAGTGTTCACTGTGGCTTACATTTAGTTAAGGTAGAATCACTCATTCAATTCGAATGATCTCCTTGGGAATTCTAATTGTCTTGGAATTCATGCATCTGGCATGATTATTGTATTGTATCATCATTTTTTCATTTGATTATACAGAGCTGCTACTTCCATTGCAGCACCATTTTGCCAATTTTATGCATATTTGTCTGAAGTCTTTGTGAGACTGTGTTTTCAGTTCCAAGACCACTGTGAAAAATTAATAACACCAACTCCCAAAAAGGTCGTTATGAAAATGCCGAACAATTATTCTAAGAGTGCCAATCATACCCCACTTCCTAAGCCTGAAATTGTTGAAAATGTTGAGAACCCATAAGAAAGTGTAATGTCCCAAATTTTGCTTTGGGTCATAATGGCGAAATCACATTTTCCATATTCATGAAAGTTGTCAAATTGATGCTAAAGGTCAAATAATTGCCAAGGAAGAAAATCACTAGTTTCCTAGGTTGGGGGTGGAAGCTTTGAGATTTGGAATAAGGAAATTAAATTATGTTTGAACATTATACTAGCATAAATAATTAATAAAGGAGATAAATAAATAAATACAAGGGAAAATCAAATTGGAAATTGATCATGAAGACACATGGAGGATGTGGGACCCACACT
>LPNX010960307.1:1829-33249 GCA_001517045.1 Pseudotsuga menziesii | reverse complement strand
GAGGCGCCGGAACCTCCCGCTGTCTTAGATTCTCGGCTAGCTGGTCACTTGACAATATCAGCCTGGGATACTGGGCGGGCCCGACATGTCTTAAACGGAAGNAGCCTAAACGGAGGAGCTAGGAGTAGGTGACAGTACCTGGCTCTGTGCTTGCCCCCAAGGTCACACCTCTCCCACTTTCTCAAGTGAAGAGACAGCTTTCGAAATATTTTTGCTGCTGGTGTGCAAGCGGCGGACAACACACACAAGCTATAATTCCTATGTTAAATGGTATCCTCCTCTTGCAAATTCAAATCTATGGGAAGCCTAGTGTTTTTGGATGGATTATGAGGTTAATATACTTGTCCATATACTTCATAGGTCAAATTTGGGATGAAGTGTAACTTACATGAGCAAGGAAGAGACAAATGGGGAGTTTCATGGACACTGGCTAGATTCCCCTTACACTTATGACATCTATGACACCAATGATGGAGACTCTATGACAGTTATGACATCTATGCCACCAATGATGGAGACTTTATGACAGTTATGACACAAGTTAGATATAAAGGATGAAATATGACATCTCTGACATATCAATTCGAAATAGAGCATCCAATAGAGCTCTCATGTGATTTGGAGAAGCCCAATTGGTTCCTACTCAATTTGGGAGAAGACGGAAGGTGAAGAGAGAGGCGACATGGCATAGCATGAGAAGCCACACCAATTCGACTTGGATTTGGTTTATGGATGTATTTGGAAGCTAAGGAGAAAATTAATGTTTATAAAATATAGGGAGTATCCATGAGAAGGATCTTTTTGATTAGTTGCGAAATTTGTTTTTGTGAAGAGAGAGAGCTAGTGAGTGAAAAGTTCATGCTTGAGCCAATTTCGAGGGTGAAAGATTCCCATCCTAATTGGTGATTGGAGAGACCACTCAGGTATTTCAAGGATCTTAAATGGATTTATAATATATAGGTTCATCTATAGAATCTTGTGGAAACTTCAGGATTCAGCTCATTCCCCCTCCCGTCTCACATTCTTTCACCATATTTCAACCCGATGCAGTGAGGCGCACTTGGTGAGCCATTTATCTTTTTGAAGGAGCTCCTCTTGCTCCAAAATTTTGTATTATTATGTAAATACTCTAGTCTATCTTTTCATAAAGTTATTAGGTCTAAAGGCTAAGATATTTTATGTATTATTGATCAATAGTAAAGAAACAGTGTCATTTCCCCACCTCCTTGTTGTAAACTCTTATAATACTGATAGATTTGAATGGCTGTGTAAAATATTGATGATTTATGAATGGATGGAATTTCATTAAAGAATATTAGGGGTTTCATATTCAGTAAATGAGAATTTGTGGCCATTGGGTTGAATTTCATAGCAACTGGAGCAAACTACATCTCATTTCCCCAAGGGCCTGAAACTAGTTTTTTATATTTGATTGAAAGAAGTGATAACAGCCATGGGAGTTCGATTGGTTCTGCATATGAGTATTTGATAATGTATTGTACACATTTCCTACTTCAATTTTAGAATTCGAGTGAGTTTCTGCACATTTCAGAAGCCATTCCAACAATTACTCGGGGGGGATTTGAGCCCCAAAATGGCTAGCTAAAGAATCTATCGTATTCAGAATTTGATATAGAATTTCAGAAGTAATTGGAAGGACGTAGTATCCCCATAAACATTATAATTAAGTTATTATATCACTCATACACCTTCTAGTACAATTCAATAGCATTTGGAGCTATTTGGAGTCATCTACCATATGCTCCCAAAGTGGTATTTAGGTCCAGCATTCAGTTCCCTACACTCCCTAGTACAATGGTGTAGCGAAAATGAAGAATAGGTCTCTTAAGGAGATGACCACCTCTATGTTGGAATAAAAGAAGTTGGCTGAAAATTTGTGGGCTGAAGCCATGAATGCTGCAGCATACATTCAAAATAGAGTGCCACACTCATCCATGAAAGGGAAGACCCCTTTCAAGGCATACTTTGGACACAAGTTAGATGTGTCGAATCTGTGGGTGTTTGGGTCCACTGCATGGGCCCAAATTCCACTTGATAAAAGGAGGGATTTGCAACCGCAAAGCATAGAATGTTTTTTTATTGGGTGTCTTGATGAATCAAAAGTTTTCAAGCTGTTGGATATCAAAAAAAAATATATCATCATCGAAAGGAGTGTCAAGTTCGATGAGCCTCTTTAGGAGGTGGAACTAGTGAAGGAGAAAACTGCTGAATTTCCTTCCTGTTCTACTGAATATTTGGATGATGAAATTGGGGGTGATGACCCTAATTTGGATCCTCTGATTTCTGATATCAATGTACAACAAACATCAGATGTTGAATCAGAACTTGAAGTACAAAATCATCTCCCAACATGGGCCCGACAGACACTCTCCTCCACAGGAGATAACATTGGAAATCCGGATGATCCAAGGAGAACCGGGTCTGATTTCCAAAGAGCAGGTATTGCGCTCTCTTGCCCTGATTATTTGTTGTCTGAATATTGTTATTTGATGATAAGTTCAGACTCAAATTTCTACTACCATGCTCATAAGGATTCGATATGGTAAGTTTCCATGGATGGAGAGATGAATTCGCTTCAGAAAAACACTACTTGGGAGCTAGTTTCTCTTCCTCCGGGAAGGAAATTGGTTCAATGCAGGAGGGTGTTTCAGACTAAGGTTGCTGCAGATGGAAGCACCTGGAAATATAAGGCAAGGCTAGTGGAAAAAGGTTTCTCCCAGGTCCAAGGTGTGGACTACCATGAGACTTTTGCACCGGTTGCAAAAATGGACTCCATCTGCCTAGTTTTGGCAATTTCAGCATCTAAACACTGGGAAGTGCATCATATGGATGTTAAGTCAGCATTTCTACATGGATATCTTCATGATGAGATATACATGAAGCATCCCGAGGGATAAATCTCTGATCCATATTTGGTTTTCAAGCTAAAGAAGTCACTATATGGGTTAAAACAGGCCCCAAGAGAGTGGTATTCCAAGATGGATGCCTTCCTTCTCTCGCAAAAATTCCAAAGGTGTAGATCAGATCCAAATGTGTATATACAGTAGTCTAATGGCCATTTGATTATTATTATTTTATATGTTGATGACTTACTGATCACAGGTAGCATAGTTGCTTCTATTTCAGTCATCAAAACTGCTCTCCACAATGCATTTGAAATAAGCGATTTGGGGCTCTTAAAACAATTTTTGGGGCTCAAAATTGAGAAAAATTGTGATGGGATAATGGTAACTTAGTACAAATACATATCATACCTGTTAGTAAAGTTTAACATGGATGAATGTAGTCCTGCACCATTCCCTTTCCTTTCAGGGATCAGCCTTGAAGAAGGAAAAAGCACACCTCCCATGGATTGCACTATTTATCGACAGTTGATTGGTAGCTTGTTGTACTTGACTCATTCTCAGCCTGATATATGTTATGTCATGAATGCTATATCAAGATACATGCAGAAACCCCATGATCTTCATTGGAAGGCAGCCAAGAGGATCCTCCAGTACATTCAGGGAACCAGGACCTACAACATTCACTATGTTGCAGACTCCGAGCTAGAGCTGGTTGGATACAAAGATTCCGATTGGGTGGGTGATTCTATTGATCCAAATTGTACTTCCGGATATGTCTTCGTGTTTGGTGGTGGGCCCATTTTCTGGTCTAGCAAAAAGTAGGCCGCCATAGCATTGTCTTCAGCAGAGGTTGAGTATCGAGGAGCGGTGAATGCTTGCATCCAATCTGTTTGGTTGCAAGGCATTATTTCAGAGTTTGATGTTGGTAGTACTTTGTCCAATGTCTTCTTTTGTAACAATCAAAGTGATATTAATATATCCACAGATCCAGTTACCAGGAAGAGGATTAAGCATGTAGAGATACACATGCACTATATCAGGGAGCTAGTGCATGACAGGACCATCATTCTGCAATACTACCCGACTGATGAGCAAATTGTAGACATCTTCACCAAGATATTTTCAGAAAATAAGTTCACTTAGCTCCGTTCACTGTTGGGGGTGAGTTCATCAGGGTGATCCAACTACTTTCAGTGTTCAGCTTGAGGGGGGATTTTCCCACTGGGTTTTCCCTCTTTTCCTCACTTAGTTTGTTTTTGAGCATTTTTTGAGTTCCGTATTGTACAGGGTGACCTATGGCCTTTGTTATTGGGGACCTAGCATTCTTATGTACTTTATGTTTTTCTACTCTTCCTGAGTATAGCTTAAGGGGGGGTGTTGGAGACATTTACCACTATACACACTCATTTTGGTCAATTTGGCCTAGTTAAACCACTATCCTAAGTTTTATTGACTTAATTGACATCAAAGGAGCACTATATGACATCAACATGAGCACACCCATGCCTACCTTCAATTGAGGAGGCTAAATTAGCCTTCTCCTACATTCAGAGAGGATAATTGGAGCACTCCGGGGGTGATTTGAGTGTCATAAATGCACTTTATTGCTAACTGATGGTTACAATTAGTAAAATAGAGCAATGAAGGTACCTCCCTTCATTAAATTGGTTATTTAATGATTATTTAATGAACCGGAGTCAACAGGGGTGCCTCCAACCACTTCTGATGGTCAGTTACACTTTAGTTAACCTCATCGGGGTTCATTGGAAGCATTGATGTGCTACCACTTGTTGGTCGGCTTGTAGTGACATGTGTCTGAGCTACTTTCAGTTAAACTAAGTCATTTATTGCACTCCGACTTCAGTTAGGGCTCAGTTGAGTCAATTAGGGTTTTGATGAGTGGTTAACTTGAGTGTTCACTATGGATTACATTCAATTAAGCTAGACTCACTCATTCAATTTGAATGAACTCCTTGGGAATTTGAATTGTCTTGGAATTCATGCATTTGGCATGATTATTGTATTGTATCATCATTCTTTCATTTGATTATACAGAGCTGCTACTTCCATTGCAGCACCATTTTGCCAATTTTATGCATATTTGTCTGAATTTTTTGTGAGACTATGTTTTCAGTTCCTAGACCACTATGACAAATTAATAACACCAACTCCCAAAAAGGTCGCGATGAAAACGCCAAACAATAATTGTAAGAGTGCCAATCATACCCCACTGCCTAAGCCTGAAATTGTTGAAAATGTTGAGAACCCATAAGAAACTGTAATGTCCCAAATTTTGCATTGGGTCACAATGGTGAAATCACATTTTCCATATTCATGAAAGTTGTTAAATTGATGCTAAAGGTCAAATAATTGGCAAGGAGGAAAATCACTAGTTTCCTAGGTTGGGGGTGGAAGCTTTGAGATTTGGAATAAGGGGGACAATAAATGATGTTTGAACATTATACTAGCATAAATAATTAATAAAGGAGATAAATAAATAAATACAAGGGAAAATCAAAGCGTCAATTGATCATGAAGACACATGGAGGATGTGGGACCCACACAAGCTAGAATTCCTATGTTAAATGGTATCCTCCTCTTGCAAATTCGAATCTATGGGAAGCCTAATTTTTTTGGATTTTTTATGAGGTTAGTATACTTGTCCATATATTTAATAGGTCTAATTTTTTATGAAGTGTAACTTACATGAGCAAGGAAGAGACAAATGGGGAGTTTCATGGACACTTGGCTAGATTCCCTTTACACTTATGACACCAATGATGGAGACTCTATGACAGTTATGACACAAGTTAGATATGAAGGCTGACATATGACATCTTTGACATATTAGGTCAAAATATAGCATCCAATAGATCTCTCATGTGATTTGGAGAAGCCCAATGGGTTCCTACTCAATTTGGGAGAAGACGGAAGGTGAAGAGAGAGGCCACATGGCATAGCATGAGAAGCTGCACCAATTCGACTTGGATTTGGTTTATAGATGTATTTGGAAGCTGAGGATAAAATTCATGTTTATAAAATATAGTAAGTATCCATGAGAATGATCCTTTTGATCCGTTGTGAAATTTGTTGTTGTGAAGAGAGAGAGCTAGTGAGTGACTAGTTCATGCTTGAGCCAATTTCGAGGGTGAAAGATTCCCATCATAATTGGTGATTGGAGAGGCCACTCAGGTATTTAAAGGATCTTAAATGGATTTATAATATACAGGTGCAGCTATAACATATCGTGGAAACTTCAGGATTCATCTCATTCCCCCTTGCATCTCACATTCTTTCACCAAATTGCAACCTGGTGGAGTGAGGCGCACTTGGTGAGCCATTTATATTTTTGAGGGAGCTCCTCTTGCTCCATAATTTTTTATTCTGAAGTAAATAATCTAATATCTCTTTTCATAAAGTTATCAAGTCTAAAGGCTAAGAGGTTTTATGTATTATTGATCAATAATAAAGAAACAGTGTCATTTCCCCACCTCCTTGTTGTAAACTCTTATAATACTGATAGATTTGAATGGATATGTAAAATATTGATGATTTATGAACATATGGACTTTCATTAAAGCATATTAGGGGTTTCATATTCGGTAAATAATAATTTATGGCCATTGGGTCGATTTTCATAGCAACTGGAGCAAACTACATCTCATTGCCCTAAGGGTCCGAAACTAGTTTTTTATATCTGATTGAAAGAAGTGATAACAGCCATGGGAGTTCAATTGGTTCTACATATGAGTATTTGATAATGTCTTCTACACATCCCCTACTTCAATTTTAGAATTCGAGTGAGTTTCTGCACATTTGGGAAGTCATTCCGGCAATTACCCGGGTGGGATTTGAGCCCCAAAATGGCTAGTTAAAGCATATATCTTATTCATAATTTGATATAGAATTTCAAAAGTAATTGGAAGGACATAATATACCCATAAAAATTATAATTAAGTTATTATATCACTCATACACTTTCTAGTACAATTTGAGAGCATTTGGAGCTATTTGGAGTCATCTACCATTGGGGGTTGGAACCTCAAAATTACTAGTAAATTCATGGAGTTCCCTTGGATACCTATTCGACCCCAAAACCACATATGATGCTTCAAATATACTTTAATTAATGTGTGATAACATAGCCAAGTATCATACCTGTAACACCCCAGTTTTGACCCCATGGTATTAGATTGCATATGATGTAAATATTGTATTAAATCATGGTGTGGAGCTCATGGAAAAGGCCCCACCATGGATTTAGTGTCTTATGTATCAGTGATTAAAATCGATGTCGATGGTTTATGTGCTAGCTAGGAACAATGTATTTGAGACACCATGTAAAATGCTACATTAATAAACACACCATGACTAGCTGTGTGCTGCAACGTTAAAGAGATGGAGGCATGGTTTCACAAGAAATTGGGAGGGGGGAATTATTCAAACCTTTGATCCTATGGGCTAATGGGAAAATGTCAAAGGGAAAACCCATCAAGTTGTCAACCACCCTTTTTGTCTTTTATGCCCAGTCATCTAAAATTGGTGAAGGAAGTTATTGCCTTGGGATGGGAAAGGTATGGGGGTCAATTTCGAATTTGGGGAGTTACCCATTTTTGGGAAAACGTTTTCTTGGCTTATTGGGAAAGTAAATGCTGTAAAAATTCCTTCCCAAGCCATTATTCACCCATGTGTTACTTCCTCACGCAGCTGGAGATAGCCGGGGCATTGTCCCTCACATTTTTGTTGTTTTCCTTGATTTTTTCCATGGCGGGGAATTCAATTTGGGAAATGATCAGTGGCTGGGATCCTCCCTGGGCCTTCTTGTTGTGGATTTCCTCATTGTCGTAGCTGGGAAATCCTGTTTTTGTTTTGTTTAGTGAATGTGCAGCAGGAATTCATGTTTTGGGGGTTTCAAGAGGTCGTTTTTGGTCTTCCTCGGGAAGCTAGGCATGTTGGGAATTTTCCCCATGATTTCTTGAGGTTTTCCTCATTGTTACATGCCCATAAATTCATTTTTGTGTTTCTCAATGGTTAGGGAATCAATATCTCCCGATTTGGGTGTGAATGATGTTCGTTTTTGCTCCAGCAATGCTCATGGATGTTTTCTGAGTTCATATTTCAACTTGGAAGTTTGTGGTGGTCAAATGGACTCCCCAACGCGCAAGAAAATTTTCTGAAAATGTATTAACCCTTGCAGGGTTATTTCCCCTCAGCCATTTTCTTTTGGTTTCCCATGTACGTTTTGATGATACCCATCTGTTAAACGGTTGTCCGTGCTTGATTAGCAAGTTATCTTGGTTAGGTAAGTCCAAGGATCTATCGGCTAATGGATGGACTATGTGTTGAGGTAAATTTGCTTGGCTGAGTAAGCCCAAGGGACCCATGTGTCATTGGTTAGTTTCCTTAGCAGCCTAAAAAACCTAATTACTTATTGGCTTGGCTCGATAGTTTGTGAAACCCAATTGTGCATTGGCTTGACTGTGGATGTATGGTTTTGACTATGAGTGAACATATTGTTCCCTAGTTCCTTGTGGAATCATGCCCAGCTCGGGGGTGGTAGTGATGCTGAGAGAATGATGAGCGCACTGGCCTACTGTTGGGTGGAACATTGCAGCGATGTAGCTAGTTGTATGAAAAGATATTTCAAGATAAGTATTCTTGTGTATTTTATCGCTGCATTTGTACTTTCTTATGAATTATTATGAACAGCTTGAATGCTTGAATTGATGTTATTTCTTCCATTGTATATTGCATGTTTTATACTTAATTCATGTTAATTATTTATGTATCTGTTATGTTTTTAATCCAATTCATTTTTATGTTTTTATGTTCATGGGGCTATCTGCCCGTTGACAGCATGTGTTGTTCGCGTCCTCTCCATCGTCGGGATGAGGGGTGCGGACGTGACAATACCCACCATTAGTGAAGGTTGTACAGTGTTGTAAAGAGATTTGTTCCAGGACCGAGGGGGATTTCCACCTCCCAAATTGACTAGTCTTGTCCTGAAACTTATTCCCTTGCAAATTGCATAAAACCTTTATTTTCTAAATCTAAAGAGATAAAAAAAGATGGCACTAAGTATAATTTGGCTATGCTAATATTTATTCTTCTTCTATATATAAACTTAATTATAAAAAGAATTTGTTTAAGCTTTTAAGTAGTTTTTATAATTTTATCATAAAGAAGTGATTATTTTACATTACTTATATACAAACTTAATTATTAAAAAGAAATTTTCTATGCTTTTAAATCATTTTTATAATTTCCCATTAAGACGATCATTATTTTACATTATTTATAATAATTGTGATTGTAAGAATAAATTAAATAATAAAGTCATTATTTTATATTAAATTTTAATTATAAAAGAAATTCATTATTCTCAGACACCTATTTAAATTATAGAACTCCAATTATATTAATTTCATTTTAACTGTTAGAATAAATTCAATATTCTCAAATAGCTATTTAGAATCTAGATTATACAACTCCAAATTCAACTTTTCGATCACGTTTAAATATATATTCATTGATTCAACATAATTGTCGAAGTAATAAAACAAAAATGAACAGGTTTGGATGAGGCTTTTACCAGCAGAAGACAATATATTTATAAATATATTCATTGATTCAACCTAACTGTCAAAGTAATAAAACAAAACTCAACAGGTTTGGATGAGACTTTTACCACCAGCCAATATGTTTATAAATATATTAATTGATTCAACCTAACAGTCAAAGTAATAAATAAAAAGCATCTTCTCCACACTATGAAAGAGATACATAATTTCAAGTTATATTCCCAAATTGTAGGAAAATAAAAATTAATTTGTGTTTCAGAAAAAATAGAATTTATCATGATAGCCCCTTGTAAGAAACTGATATTTGGATGGAAGGTGGAATGATGGAATCCTGCTGACTCACTCTTGATATTTTGTTGGCAGCTGCAATAATGGAACGCCTGCTAAGCGTTATATGACTCACTGCAGCAAGTGCAATCCCGGTGAGTCCACGTCTCACAGAACTGTGCTCAAACTTTCAATTAATTATAGAGAGATGGGGGTGGTCAAGATATGCCAAGCAGCATTAAGTGAATAAAAATTTTAATTATGGAGAGATGGGGTTGGATAGGATCTGCCAAGTTGCATTAAGTGAATCAAACTTTTAATTATGGACAGATGGGGGTGGAGAGGATATGCCAAGTTGCATTAAATGAATCAGAGACAATTAATTTGCTGCCAGAAAGAAATAGAATGGATTATAATAATAATAAGTTTACAAAGGAATTTTTTATGCATTGCATCATACTTCAACTATGCGAGAGTCTCAAAGTTAGTAACAGATTCAATATTCTATAATCCAAATATGGTATTTCAGAATTTAAAATTTTCTTCATTTAATTAAGAGATTTACATAAATAGGAATCCACAGTAAATTAATGTTTCCCTGTAGATTTACTGTTCATCTTATTTTCATGAATTGCCAATGTTGACACTATGACTTCGTTAGACATTTTATCTTAGTTATCATCTAACTCCATGACCTATTGGCAGGTGCACTCGTTTCCAACTTTCAAGAGTCTATCCCATGCAAAAAAAATATAATATCAAGGTTTATTTTATAAAAATATTATAACTCAGCGCCGTCTAAACGAACCAGATTCTCGAGTAAATCTAGACTGTCTCCTATGAATTTGCCATTGTGCACAACAGAAGGAACCTGAAAAATGAAAATAGTCAGTTGTTTGTATGTTCCGATCTGCAGACATTTAGGATCTTCGTACCATTTTACATTTGTGATTTTAATTTCTTCTGCAAATTCCTTTCTTGAAAGTAAACACCAATTTAAACATGGTGACACATCAAAAAACACAAGCAGGTCATCATAGTTGACTGGGGATGTTGAAATTAATCTCAAAAAAATTAGATCTGTAACTTCAGAAAATTCAAAATTATATGTAACTTCAGAAGTATACTACAAAAAAATTCAAAACTTAGATCTGCAATATTAGAATAAAAACAATTAGATCTTTGGATTTCGGAAATCCCCAATAGAAATTGAAAAATCGGAGAATCGGATATCGCAAACGAGGTTTAGGTTTTTGTTGAAATAATTTGCTTCCTTCCTAATTTTCGATATATATAAGACATGAACATAGTTTTTAACCAAGTTCATTTGTCTGATTTCTGACATTTTCTTTTCCATATCGAAAATCAGAATATCCCATATGCTTTTTGACTGAATGATTGTTTCCCAATTTACAATTAGCTTAATCTCTACTCAACAACAATTTCCAGGACTCCACTTCAGCGTTGTAAATCAGTGAAAAATCGAACAAGGCCAACGTTAATAGACGAGAAACTTGTCCATAACAAACTCAACGCTTGTGTAACGGTTGAGCCATCCTCTTCATCAAGCGAATCGTTTTCTTCCTCAACTGGGATTGCAGTGACGTTTGAGATGTCTTCTGGGTAAGGACATATTTTTCATTTTTCAAATCGAATTGGAGTTTGATTGTTGTAAAGAGGGGAAATACAATAATACAACACCTCCAGCATGTGCCCTCTTTCGTTTATACGAAGATTACAAAATAAAGCCTGAGCGTTTTCACATGCATTTAACCGACCAACTCCATGTCGCCTTATAGCTTGTAGTCTGAAAAAAATATATAGCATTTCCAAAAATATACTCAATTAAAGTAATTAAAATAAAAAAGAACAACATGTTATGTACCAAAGAGGGTGTACATATAGGATAATACAATGGTGTACATAGGATAATACAATGGTGTACATATAGTTTGGCATGTTCTTGAATATTTCAGATGCAAAAGAAAGCCAAAATATATTATTGAATTTATTAAATAAAGAAATCATATAAGGCAAGAAAATAATATGTGCAAGTTAACATTGATGGCATTAAGACAGAGTCTAACAAAATATTGTTGTAGATAGCGCCAACACATATGAGGGCGGTGCATCAAAACATGATTTCCCCTAACCCATTAATTTCCTAATTTCCAAATTGCAGCGACAACAAATATTTGCCAGAAGTTATGTTGTGCTGTGCTTGTTTGAATACTTCGGCTCTCAAAAATGAATAGTTCATTATGACAAAGACTATTAGGCATGATGAAATAATGGATTTCCATGTTAAAATTTTGAATGAAAATGGTATCATAAATTCTAATTCGTAATGGATTTCCATGCTAAAATTTTGAATGAAAATGGTATCATAAATTCTAATTCGTAAATGAAATAAATAAATAAAGTGACGCCCTAGAATGTACGAGGTTGACCTCTATTGTGAATTGGTCTTAAGAATTCAGGTATATTTACGCAATAGTGCACCTGGGGAAAATGTTAAATTTATGTGTGTGGCCACCTTGCACATGGACGTGATAATCCTTTATGCTCATTCAGCTTGTTTAGCTAAAAAGAATAGACCAATAAATAACATAGATCAACATAACCAAACACCTTGAACTATTTTATGAAAGACCTTGAATTTCTACCTTTATTAAGAGAGGATTCATTAACACGTGTTGGATTCTCATAAGCGGCGACATCTTTGGTAGACCATTCGTTTTAAATTCCCAGCTTCTACACTTTTATCCTCCTTCATTATAACATTGATAACCTTCACATACTCAAGAGGGCGGTTTTTGTAATGTCCCCTTTTTGGAAATTTGATCAAAATGGCCAATTTTTCAATTCTTTCACAATGTACTCAAATTCACCTTCTTACAACTCCAGTTATATGGATTCAATTGATCCAAAATTCCTCCAATTGCTTTCAAACTTGGTGAGGAATCCTAAGGGGTGATGGGACTCAAAACGATATCATGAAACAAGGCAGGGTAAGCCTTTCTCATGGTGGCCTCGTTCTCCCAAGTAGCCTCATCATCCTCAAAGTGCTTCCACTGCACTTTCAATTGGACTACAGTGCGCTTCTGGAGCTGCACCTATCTCTTGTCCAAAATATGAGTAGACTCACGGGAAAACTCCCCTTCAGGATCCACCTGTAATAGGGACCAATCAACAATATGTTTAGTATCATAAACATATTTCTTTAACAAAGATTCATGGAAAACATTGTGGACTCTTACATGCACGGGCAATGCTAGTTCATAAGCCACTGGCCCTTTCTTGGCCAGTATTTCAAAAGGTCCTCAAAATATAAGTGCTAACTTACCGCACCTACCCAAGCTCAACGAGCTACGTTGGGATTTTACTTTCAAGTAGACATGATCTCCTATTTGAAAGTCCTTATCTTTTCGTTTTCGATCCGTGTAACTTTTCTGGCGGTCTTGTTCTTCTTTAAGGTTCACCTGGACCTTGGTAACCAAGTGTTCCAAGTCCATCAACAAATCATTCCCTAACATGAGTCGATCCACTGGGCTATCCCAAATAACCGGTTTTCTACACTTTTGTCCATAGAGTACCTAAAAGGGACTCATCTTGGTGGAAGTATGATAACCATTGTTATACACAAACTCTACGAGGTGCAGGTAATCCTCCCACTTCGTGGGATTATTCATGACATATATTTAGAGCATGTCTTCGACAATTTGGTTTACTCTCTCTTTCTACCCGTCAGTCTATGGGTGATATGCGGTGCTGAATTTCAACTGCATCTTTAATCCGGAGAATAAAGATCTCCAAAATTTTTCTGTAAACTTAACATATCGATTTGAGATAATTGCCTTGGGTATCTCATGCAATCTAAATATCTCTTTCAAGAAGATATCAGCAATATTCACGGCCTTGTAGGCCGACTTCACAAGAATGAAGTGTGTTTCCTTCGACAACTTGTCGATGACCACACAAATAGAATCATTTTGCTTCTTACTTTTCAGTAAACCGGTGATAAAGTCCACACTAATAACCTCCCACTTCCATTCTGGAATGGGAAACACTTGCAGTAATCCCACCAGATGTTGATGCTCAGCTTTGATTAGCTGGCATTCCTGACATTTCACAATAAACATTGCAATGTCGGCCTTTAACTTAGGCTAGAAAAAGCGTCTCTTGACAGTGGATATCATCTTTTGATATCCCAGGTGCCCTGAGTAGGGTGCCCTATGAAATTTCGTGAGGATGATGGACCAAAGATCCCCTCCTTATGGAACTTACAAGAGATCCTTGGACCATAGAAGTATCTATTCGTCTACCTTGTATTCTTTTTGTTGTTCAAACAATCTATCCTCTTGGAATTTCTTGAGGATTTCCACATAGAAGGGGTCAACTCCATTGGCCGCTCTAATCCTCTCATGCAAATCTACATCAGTTTGACTCAAGGTCACCTCATAAGTCATATGAGTTCATTGGCTCAAAGCATCGACAACCTTATTCTCTTTTCCCTTAATGTGCTTTAGCTCGAAATGGTACTCGCTGAGGAAATCCAACCATTAGGCTTGTCTTGCATTCAAATCCGGTTGATCAAATAAATACTTTAGACTCATATTGTCTGTTTTTAGAAGGAACTTCCTTCCCATGAGGTAGTGCCTTCACATCCTCAAAGCATGGAGAATGGCCGCTAACTCAAGATCGTGCGTAGGGTAATTTTTCTCATGCTCTTTTAACTTTCGCGATTCATAATAGATCATGTGATCGTTCTGCAAGAGGACTCATCCAAGTCCTTCATTGCTTGCATCCGTGCAAACAACGAAATCCCCATCGAGAGCGGCCACAATTTGTAACACCGATGTGGTCATCAAAAGCTGCTTAAGATTTTGAAAGCTTTCTTCACACTTAGCAGTCCATAAGCACTTACTTCCTTTCCTCTACAAAGCAGTCATGGGGCAAGCGATTCTCAAGAAGTTCTCAATGAACTTTCGATAATATCCAGCTAATCCCAAGAATGATGTCAGTGACACTAGTAGGGTTAGGAGAATCCTTTATGGATTTAATCTTTTTCGGGACCACAACTATCCCTGTCTCGGAGATAATGTGACCTAGATACTATATCTGTGGTTTGTAAAAATTGAACTTACTAAACTTAGTGTAACGCTGGTGTTCTCTCAACACTTGTAGTACTATGCGAAGGTGTTCTTAGTGTTCTTCTTTATTCTTTAAATAAAACAGTATGTCGTCTATAAAGACTAAGAAAAACTTATCCAAATACCTACTGAATATGTTGTTCATCATACACATAAAGTTTGTGGGTGCATTGGTCAACCCGAACGGCATCACTACAAACTCGTAGTGCCCGTACCTTCTACGAAAAGAGGTTTTGTGAATATCCTCATTGCAAATCCGTACCTAATGATATCTAGATCGCAGGTCAATCTTTGAAAATATTTTGGCTCCTCCCACCTCATCGAACAAGTCATCGATCCTGGGGAGTGGGTAACAGTTCTTGATAGTCATTTTGTTCAATTGACGATAATCAATGCACATCTGCATAATACCGTCTTTCTTCTTTACGAACAATATTAGTGCTCCTCAAGGGGGCATACTGGGTCGGATATACCCTTTTCTATCAACTCCTACAACTACAGTTTGAGTTCCACCATCTCAGGTGCACTCATGCGGTAAGGGGCTTTGGAGGCTGGAACTGATCCTGGGGTCAGTTTGATGGAAAAGTCTAGGTCTCGTTTCAGAGGTAGTCAAGGGATTTTCTCAGGAAACACATCCTTGAGTTCTTCAATAAAGGGGAAGTCTTTAATGTGTTGTTCCCTATCAGACTCTATGTCTCATATCTTTACTTGCAGCCTTTCCTAACACATTTCTTTGCTTGTAAGGAAGATATTTGTCTTACAGAAACATTCTTTGGAATGCCCTGAACCTTCACTTGGTTCCCTAGGCTAGCACTACATGAGATAGACTTGTGCAAACAATCGATCATGACATGGTGTTGTTCCAGCCAGTCCATGCTAATAAGTACATCATACGATCCTAAAGGTAGGACGTTAAGGTTCACTTTCGTAAGAAAACCATTCAGGTTTACCTCACATTCTGTAACAATTTCCAAAACTTTATGTTTCGTACCAATGGCTAATTGTACCATTCAAGGTTTATCATGCTTAACTTTGCCTAGTTTGGATATATCAACAATTTTAGGTGCAACATAGCTCTGACAAGCACCAGGATCAATAAGTATTGAAAAAGAAGTGTTCAAGATCTTACCTTCTATATCAACCATCATAGCTTGATGATCTGCCTGTCGGCCATCCAATGTTTCATAGATCTAGGTGTTCTAGCTATGTCCTCGATAGTTGGTTGTTCTTATAAGTTGTGCAAGACCCCACTAGTCTTGTTATTACAATCTCAGGCATAATGAAGCCTGTTGCATTTCCAGCACTTGATCTATAGAAGGGTAGCATTGGCTCCACTTGCTACTGGTTTGTTAACATTAGCAGCTGGTACATAAGGCTTTGTACCCAACATATTAAAGTTCTTGTTCGTTTGAAATATGTTATTTTGCTTTCTGTATGGTTGTGGGTTGGACCCAGGTTTGCGGTTATCAGATAAGTTCTTAGACTTGTCTTGGTTTTTGTTTAGGTTCTCTTGCCTCAGCTATCCATGCTCATAACAAGCCTATCTTTGTGTAGCGTGCTATCCAAAGTCTTAGGCATGTCGAATTCAATCCTGTTCTGAAAACTGGGAGGAAGACATCCGAGGAACTACTGGATCTTTACCTTTTCTTCTTTGATGTATGGTACATAATGCAACAGATCTAGAAATCTATTAATAAACGCATCCATAGTCATGGATCCTATGCGTATTTCATGAAACTCTTTCACTTTTCTGTCAAAGAACCTTTTCGACATATATTTTTCTTGGAAACGTTTTTGGAAAGTATCCCAACGTATTTCCCACAGTTCATCTTTCTTGGTGTGTTTTAAATATCTCCACCATCTTGTTGCCTTTCCATTCAAGTTATATATGGAAAGACGAGCCTTCATATCACTTGAATAGTTATGAACCTAAAAATACTTACTCATGCCTAGAAGCCACTCTCCAGCCTTTTCCCCAATTTTTACTTCACCTTCATAGGTCGAGGCTCTTATTTTTTGAAACTCCCCCTGAAGACTGTCATCACTCTTTTGCTTCTTTCTTTGGGGAGAAAGAGAGTCATCACTGGAAGGAATGTGATGATCTCCTTTTGGTGCTTTAGGGGTGCATTCTTCCTTTTCCTCTCTTCTTGGGCTGCTGGCCCATTTTGAGTAAGGTTCTCTTTTGGAACTGTTTGTGGCCGGGGTAGGTTTACCCCGTGGATTGCCTCCCATCATATTTCTCAATAAGGCTTCATTTATAGCTTGTTGCTCCTTCCTTTTTTCTAGGTTGTCTTCTTTGAAACGTTTCAATTCAGCTTGAAGACTGTGTAAAGTTTTCAAAAATCAGAGTTTAGCTCTACCACCAGCTCCGCTTCTAGAGTGGGGGTGGTCATCTTTCCTTGCCGACTGTCTTCTTCCTCAGTATTCATAAAATGGACAGTGTTGTAAAAATTCATGTAACTATAAAAAAATTTAATAACAAGAAAGTTTTTTGTTAGAAACCAAAATTTAATGTTATACTTTATTTTCTCTGTGGTGATAGCTTGGTGCACCCATAGGTCTCTTAGTATTGAAATTGGGCTCTGATACCACTTGTAATGTCCCCAAAAATTGAAAAAATAAATAAATTATAGGCCAGTGAAAACTACCTAGACGGAACATTATTCACTTGCGCAACTCTATCGTACACTTCATGCACCACTATTTATTCATAAGTTGTTCTTACATTCTGTCTGTTACTTTCAGTCATTATTTTTAATGTATTTTACTTATGATGTCCTACTGCTATTTACTGCTTAGTATTATGTTTATACTTTTGTCGATTATGTGTCGTCACTGGATTTATATGCTTCGTCCTTTTTGCATTGTCGCATTTGTTAATTATAGATTCCTAACTTAACTTTGTTTTTGGAAACAAAGTGGGCGGAGTGACGGGACTCGTTCTCCCATGACAGTTTGAGAGGTAAAGGTATTTACTTGTTAGCAGGATTACTTAGTTCTATGAACTAAGGCACCTATTCTATTTCACATGCAGTTCATACTTGCGACAGGGTCTTATTTAACGAGTACTGGAAGTCTTGATCTTAAAGAACATATTGCTATTTGACTTTGGTTCCTTGTCGACTTAGAATTATACCAGGTAAAATACCCTTCTCGTCAATTTAGCTCCTACTGCTAAATTTCTTATAGATTACTAATGCTTCATTACGGAATTGTAATTTATCATTTTACATATTAGTTTTAACTTCGTTTTATGTGTATTTTATTAAGTCTTATTAATATTTCTTATGTGCCTCTTACTACAGGTTATGTTCGTGGCTTTCACAACCAGGTCATTGATTTTATGAGGGTTAAAATATTTAACATGGCATATTCCATATGCCATGTTCACTAAGCATAAGCTTAGGGCTTAATTGTATTGTGCTAAGTTAGGGCCTTAATCTAGGGTTCACATGTTATTATGTCTTAATCCTATGGTATATTATATTTAGTGTATAAGTCTTGTGGCTTCGCTTAAGACTAGTGCAGAACAAGCCTGGTCTTTGCACTACCCTAATCATTGTAA
Organism: Pseudotsuga menziesii; assembly: GCA_001517045.1. Lineage (NCBI taxonomy): Eukaryota > Viridiplantae > Streptophyta > Pinopsida > Pinales > Pinaceae > Pseudotsuga > Pseudotsuga menziesii. The sequence continues at coordinate 14,816 of LPNX010960307.1, read as the reverse complement.
TATATCAAACTTTGCTATAACATAAACATTGTATATTTTACCTTGTGATTGAAATGGGGTGGCGAATATAACATATGGTTGAACCATATGTCAACAAGGTTTAAGCTTTTGCATGGGAAATGGAGGTCACGAATGCAATGAAAATTAACTATGGAGAGTGGGTTTGGTATTTCAGTAATGGTCACCAGCTGGTGCATTTAATGTTCTTGGTAATCTTGGCAGCCCCAAGCATAGGGACTGGCTCACGATGGATTTTCCATTTTCTTTGTTTGAGTTGGGGTTTGGTCTTGCTCTACATAGGGGAAAATGGAGGCGACCTCCATGGCCACAAAGGTAAGAACTCGTTTGGCTTCACAGTAATTCGATGGTTTAACATTGATGCATTTAAACGTTGTCATACTTCTCACTTGGTTTGTGTATGGTTGCAGGTACTCGGGTCTGTGGAGAGTATTGTGGTTCAAATCACATCACTGGTTCCTATGTGATGTCAATGGTGTAAGGTAAACCTTCCAACAAGCCAATGCTTGGTATCTCTCGGCCTGACTGAGTGATGTCTTCATTGTTTTGGCATTGGAGTTTTACTGTGTTGGTTGAAATTGCCTTCAGGATTGTAAAGAACATACCTGGGTTTTAAAAGTATTAAGGCTTTTAAGCCATGGAATGAAAACTTAAGCCATTCGGCTCTGTGTATGCATTTATGTAAATCGTTATTTTGGGTTTTGGGCCTTTTAGCCATGGGTTGCACCATTGCTTGCAATGGTGCTATAGCCCATTGGCATGCCTATGTAAATTCATTCTCGGCCTTTAATGGCGACTGTGTAGCAGATACTGCGAGATGGAAAAACTATGTATAAGGTAGATAATCTGCATTTTTAAATGAAATGGACCTGGTTATTTTTCTTACTGTGTGTATGGAAATGTATTCTGTGTTAATGGTTTATTGACAGAGTTTTAGGAACAAATATACACCGTCGTTGAAGTTTATGTATTGGGTATTTTTTAATGTGTTGTAAAGGTGAACAACGTGGGTTTGAAGACCAAGCCGTATGTGGCTTAAGCCTTCTCCTTAATGGTTGTGATAGCTCTGATGTATTTTGTTACTATTTGTATCTCATTTATTAGTTAATGGGTTAAATCGTTAACATGGTAGTTTTAATAAAACCATATTGTGTATTCTCATTTGGAATTGTCATGGATTGGGTGAATATTGTGCATGGTTTAAAATAGTGGTTTATTGTTTTTAATACTTTCATTAGTTTAGTATATATGTTGAATATATAGATATAATGATGGCAGGGGTGCGAGCCATGATGGCCTTCATTGCTGTGATTTAAACTTTAAATGGACTCTATGTAATATTTACTTGGCCGAGGCCGTGCTCACAGCATTGGGTGGAATACAGGGTCTTATGACCTCACTGTAGCGTGAGGGTTTGATTAATGTTTATTTGAATTGGGTTGAGTTTTATTTGGTGTATCCCGCATACCATAAAATGTATAGCATGGCCATAGATTAGAATTGGAAACGAACTCATTAGAGTTCGACTATGTTTAGGTGTTAATGTAATGTGTTGTATTTTAGTTTATAAAAAGGGTTGCGGCTTGTTATGCCCACAAGATTCAAAATCTATCCTTATTTGTAATACATGAGTTTATAATACGATTTTGATATGATTTAAATCGTTATCTGTAATATTTGATGAATTTATATAATATATTTTAATGGTTATGTGTTTATGGACGATTAAATAGAGCCGTGGATTCTTTTATACATATATATGATCATAGATTTGTTAAAGGACCACATGGATGGTCATGATGCTCCCTTTGTTCATTTGGTTATGATGTTGTTGATTTAAATGGAATGTTTTAATATTAGTTTAATCTCAATACAACAGACCTTGAAAGGTCTTAAATGAATTATTTATCTTGGATTTAAATGTATAGATAAATTTCATATTTGTTTATGCATGATGACTTTATCTGTTTATATCTATAAAATAGTTCAGTTTGTAAATAGTACCCTAAGTTATCTAAATGATATATTTATTTATTTAAATCTTGCTCCTAGGATTAATCTATTTTAATCTAAACATGTCTCTACTGACAAATGAAATATGTCGGTAGAGTTTATAAAGAATAAGTGAGCAATAATAACAGGTCTGCATTAACCTAGTTTATACATAACCTAGTTTTATTCAATTATGTTACTACATAATTTAAACTAGGGTTTAGAACCCTTGATGAACATCATCCAATGCATTGAACTTTGTAGAAATGAACCAATACTCAAACATTGACTAACCCTGATATAATAAATCATTTACAACCTAGGTTTAATATATTATAAGACATGTAAACCCTAGAAAGTATAGATAGAGCAATCATTCCGAGGTTTAGAAATACAATATGAACCTTTACCTAAAGCAGCCAGCATTTATGATAGAAATTAAATTAACATAATACAAACTCATACCTGTAATTTTCTGAAGCTCCTTTAATAGCTGAACCTTTACACTTTTATTAACCAACATTAACTAATTAAAACATATCTGACCTATTGTTTTGAAGACCAAGTCACTTGGGAACTACCATGTTCCACCCAACCATGACTCATAACCATTCATGATTTAAATATGGATCCCCCCTGAGCTGGACTCCAACATGGAAATATCTTAGAGCTCTTAAGGTAGGATTTCCTAACTAATGTATCAAGTTTGGATCAGTTCTCCTTTTCCTTCCATGAAATATTTCTTCAAGAATTTACTTGACAGCAAACATGCAGAAAATGACTCCTTTAATGATAGATTAGAACCCCAAGCCTTTCCTTGGCTTGAGTCCTTATAGACAAACTTTTGAGNACCTTGGTTTCTTGATTTAACCCTTTTCAATTACTTTGGGTAATTATTAATATTTTAACTTAGGAACTTTCTACTAGTTCCTAGTTGGACTTTCATAGACCTTACACTATTTATTAATCTTTAATAATAAATAGTAATTTATGGAGCTTCTCTTCTTTCTTTCATTTATTTATATTATTACTATATTTAATTTATTATACATACCATGTATAAAGTACATAATAATATAACACTTTGTTAACATTTTTCTTTCTGCATCATATATCATGATCCCTAGACTTAATGACACTTCTTCATTTAAGGTCAAGTAGGTAGATGGATTAGGTCAACTAGGCTAGGCAACTCTAAACATCCTTGCATGTTGGATTTCCCTTGTATAATGTGGTAGCTCTTCAGTATTTTGATTAGAATACAGAAATTCGTAATTTCATTTAATTACTTATAAATAAGTATGATGAGATCAATATTTTTCTCGAGTCATTTTCACTCGGAAGTTATTAAATTATTTTCAATAACCTCTAGCACTTACCAGAGCCCATACTCAACGCTTTAACAGGGCATTACAATTCAATGCAATTCCAGAGCTCCTCGCTCAACACTAGTGCTAGGATGTACTTGTATGATACACCTAGGGATACAATGGACAAGGATCCGATGCTCCAGAGCTTATGCTCAACATCAACATGGAAGGCTCCATGGATTATGCCCAACACATCCAATTATCTTTTCATGTGTTCCGGAGTTTCTCGCTCAACACAAATCATCAATCACTCAAGTGCTCTAGAGATCCTTGCTCAACACAAAACATCTCATCAATCATGTGCTTAAAGGTCCACGCCCAACACAAAAAAGCATATACATATATTATCAATAATTGTCTTATGCCCAATATATAAAACAAATCGTCATGTTCATATACAGTGGGGTCTTCGACCCAATATAAAAATAAAACATCAAGATAATCATCAAAATCAATAGGCACATGCCTATAAGTGTTAGGTTCAAAATTCAGGATATTACACTCATCATTTCCAATATCATCTTCACTAGATTCTTCTTCATCTTCGATTGGTTTCTCACCTGCACATTCAAAAAAAATTTCAACATTATATAAATTATCATACCGTGAACCATATTGGTTCTTTTCATTTTGTTCTTCTCTGAGAGCTGGCACTATCTCTTCATTCAAATATGCCTCTGTTGTTGCAACATGGTAATTACCTTTCTTCATTTCTTCTTCCACAACAAGACTATCATCAATATCATCATATCTTGGCTTTACAATCCATTCTTCCAAAAATTTCAATTGTTCATCAAGAACATCATTTCTTATTTCAGTTTCTCTGTCTACAACAAAACTTTCAACATTTTAAGTTTTATCCTTATGCAACTCTATCACTGCTTCTGCAATAATTGAATCATCAATATTTCCAACATCAAAATAAATTCCTTTTGCTTTTACTTTATCTATTTCATTCTCTGCAATTTATGTGCCTTCTTCAATAATCTTATCAAATTCTTCAACAAAATCAAAATCATCAATATTTTCAAAAAGCTCATAAACAGGTTCAAGCACTTCATCACAGTGCACTTTATCCTTTTTAGCTTTTGATGTTGCTTCACATACTACTGATATGACAGTCTTCATTCTATCATCATGATCATCATTGACCATTACTTCTACATGGAAAATTTCACAGGTACTGGTTGCTTCATTGGCACCTTCTTCATCGTTGTAATCGGCAACATACATCATTGGAATATACAAGGAACAAACTGCTACACTAGCAGTTGCTTCACCTTCAATATTTGTCTTACAAGCCAAGACTTCATCATTTTATTTCTTTGTACCTACACAATCACTAACAAACAATTTATTAGCAAAAATCTTGTTCTTATTTTTGTCTTTATCTGCACCATTCAATATCTTTGCAGATTCTTCTTCAAAAATATCACCAGCACTTTTTCTATCATTAGATACAACATTTTCATGAGTGTTTTTTTCACATGAAGCTTTATCATCTTCCTTATGAGCACCAAATGGATGAGTGGAACATTCTTCATTTTCTGAAACATAACTACTGTAGTTTATTTCAAGCCCATCTTTGTCTTTGACTTCTACAACATCTTCAGTGTTGTCTTCTAGATTCATTGTACCTAAATGTATAAAATCATCAGATTCAATACATGATTTAAATTTCTTCATGGATGTGTCCTTCAAGGACACTTCTTGCGCAAATACTTCTTTATTGTCTTCACACTTGAGAAATTTATCATCTTCATCAACATTCTGCATGTTAACCATTCCATCATTTTCATAATTTACTTCAGCGACATCTAAACTTGAAACTACATAAACATCTTTATCAATAGAAATTTCAACTTCTTCAAATTCTGTTGTTGTTATACAACATACAACAGCCTCATTTTCACCTTTAGTTTCGACATCATTTTCATCATTTGATATATCAACACAATTGCAATATTTACAAATAATTTGACTATCTTCTGTTTCTTCTGCAAATTTGTCTGCTGAAATGTTAACAGGTTGTGACTTAGCCATATATCTTCCCCTTACATCAAAATTTCTGTTCAAACTTTCCCGAGCTTCTCTAGCCGTGTTTGCTTCAGCAATTACATAAAATATATTATCATATAGAGCTTGTTGGATGTAGTACAAGGAAAATGCGTCCTTTGCCTCATCCTAGAGTTTCTTAACTCCATCCTCAACAAAATTCCATAAACCTATAGCATGCAAGAAAATTTTCATATTAACTAACCAACATTCATAAATTATACTTGAGAAATATGGCGGTGGATAATAGATGCTGCTCCATGCATCCTCTATATTTTCTTGAGCTTTCTCTACTTCAACAAGTTCCTCGATGGCTTCCTCTAATATCTCTTCTATGGAAAAATCAACTTCTTTTGCATTAGCAACATTATTCTTCATCTCTTTAAGCCTTCCTCTTTTCCCCATGTATCTGTCTTCAAATAAATACTTGCATAGAATTTAAATTCCTTTTGGATACAACCTCCTGATCCTCTTTCATGCATAATGACTTTAATTCAAACCAAGCAAACTTCCAAAACATTGGAATTCAAACTGCTCTACCATTAAACTATATGGGAGCTCTCCACCAGGAAGAATATCTTCCATTCAATTGAATAACCTCTACACGGACTCAAACACTTTCTTCTCTTTACACAAGCCACGACCAATCTTGAACATTTTAACCGACATAGAGATGATACAAAAGACACTTATTTCATCCTTCAGCTGTTAAATGATGACTCGACCTTAATTAGAGTGACAACATGATATTTTACCAATACTGATTTGAACATACAAACTAAACTTACTTCTTTTCTTTCTACGTAGCCAAAAGAGGGCACTGGAGTAAAACTCAACAACAAGATCTCCAAATAAAACACAAACAGTTCAACATACAATCACATGGCTCATTCATGAAGTGAGCACATAACCAACGAACAAAAATTAGGAACACTCAACTCTGATACCAATTGAGGGGAAGGCATGGGAGTGTCGCTCTTAACTTCTACAACATTTAAACTTCATGTACAACTTCAAAATACAACTTACAGCAATGTACAACTTTTATGTTACAGCTTTACAGCAATATACAACTTCACTCACAGAGGTCAAAAATCAACCCAACACCTACAGGATTGTTGCAGCTTGGTTTCTACTGCTAACAGTACTTCCAAGATGGTGTTGCAGCTAGCTGTTACATCTAGCAACACTTTATACGCCTGGGTGTGTGCAAGAAGTTGAGGGTCTCTTTTGGCGCATTAGATGCAATACAAAACTGAAAAAACAGACATCCATCAACTTGCATGGATATTTTGAGACACTTACACAATGAATCTTGCGATCAGTAAAAAACAAGAAATGTAGGAAATTGAATGACCTTTCCAAATATATATATATATTTTTTTCTATTGAAAATGTTGTTAACTATCTAAAGTTAGATAAATTTTAACGGGCACTTTTTATTTTTGTGACAAATTATAAGGTATATATGTTTTTATGGGTGCAGCGTTTGAGTGTCGAAATGATGGAATAAACTTACGAAAACCGGTATACATATAGAGAACATATAGGGCTAGTGCATGACTATTTTTCCAATAATAAAAATAATATTTTTAATTTTTTTTTAATTATCTAAGAGATCAAACCTTGAAAACAATACATCATTTGTGGGTGCAGTGTTTGAATGTCTTAATGCAATTATTTGGAAATGGGTTTTTTATAACATGTAGAGATTGGTGTTCTTTAGTGCACCATACAATTTTTTTTTAAATGGTTGAGAAACAAAAGAGATATGGACGAAACACTACTAGTGTGTTTTTTGAGTTGAGGAGTGATGACAGAAGATAAACAAGAAAAAAATAGAAAAAATTATGTATTCTTGTTAAAATTTACATATTTAGAATCTGCAAAAAAAACCATACCTATTTCTAAAATCTCATAAAAGATGGAGGTGTGCAGCATAATCAGATGAACCGCTAAACACGAGCATATTGAAAATTTGGATATAATGTTGAATTAGCCATGGTTGATCATACTCCAAGGCACATGCATGTTGAATCCGAAGCAAAGTACAAAGCAGACACATAGGCATAGGATTTCCACGAAGGCATGGGTAGAGGCTCCACCTTATCATTTGGAGGGAATAAATTTTTGAATTTAAACAATATGCGAGCACGATTTAACTAAACAAAACGCGTGCGCATTGTATAGAAACAAAATGCGTGCGCGTTATGTGTAGACACATCGCGTGCGCATTTTGTAAAACCAAAAATAGCATTCATCATCATCTTCATCTTCATCATCTTCAACTTCATCATCATCATCATCATCAACATGATCATCATCATCACCATTTTCATCATCATCATCATCATCAACATGATCATCATCATCACCATCAACATCATGAACATCATCATCACCATCGTCATCATCAACATCATCACCATCGTCGTCATCAACATCATCCTCATCATCATCATCATCGCCATCATCATCATCATCATCATCATCATCATCATCATCATCATCACTTTCCTCATCATCTTCATCTTCATCATCATCACCATTATCATCATCATCATCATCATCATCATCATCATCATCAACATGACCATCATCTTCATTATCTTCATATTCATCTTCATCATCATCATCATCATCACCATGATCATTGATCATCGATCATCATCATCAACATCGCCATGTTCATCATCATCATCTTCATCATTATCATCATCATCTTCATCTTCATCTTCATCGTCATCACCATCGTCGTCATCATCAACTTCATCATTATCATCATCATCATCATCATCACCTTCCTCATCATCATCATCGTCATCATCATCATCATCATCATCATCAACATGATCATCATCATCACCATCACCACCATCATCATCATCATCCTCATCCTCATCATCATTATCATCATCTTCATCCTCATTGTCATCATCACCTTCATCATCACCATCATCATCATCATCATCATCACCATTAACATCATGAACATCATCATCACCATCGTCGTCATCATCATCATGAACATCATCGTCATCACCATTGTTGTCATCATCGTCATCCTCCTCCTCCTCCTCATCATCACCTTCCTCATCATCAACATCATCATCATCATCATCAACATCGCCATGATCATCATTATCATCTTCATCATCATCATCATCATCATCATCATCATCATGTTCATCTTCATCATCATTGTCATCATCATCTTCATCTTCATCATCAACATCAACATCATGAACATCATCAACATCAACATTATCACCATCATCGTCATTGTCATCATCATCATCATCATCATCACCTTCATCATCCTTATCATAATCATCACCATCAACATCGTGAACATCATCATCCTCATCATCATCGTCATCATCACCATCAACATCATCTTCATCATCTTCATCACCATCATCATCATCACCATCATCACCTTCATCATCACCATCGTCATCCTCATCATCATCACCATTTCCATCATTTCCATCATCATCATCATCACCATCAACATCATGAACATCATCATCATGAACATCATCATCATCATCCTCATCATCATCACCATCAACATCAACATCATGAACATCATCATCATCATCATCATCATCAACATCGTCATCATCATCACCATCAACAACATGAACATCATCATCATTCAGCATCATCATCATCCTCATAATCATCATCACCATCAACATAATGAACATCATCATCCTCCTCCTCCTCCTCCTCCTCATCGTCATCACCTTCATCATCATCATCATCATCAACATCATCAACATGATCATCATCATCACCATCAACATCATGAACATCATCATCATCCTCACCATCAACATCATGAACATCATCATCATTCATCATCATCATCCTCATCATCATCATCATCATCATCATCAACATCAACATCACGAACATCATCATCATCATGCTCATCATCATCCTCATCCTCATCCTCATCATCACCTTCATCATCATCATCATCATCATCATCATCAACATGATCATCATCATCACCATCATCATCATCATCACCTTCATCATCATCATCATCATCATCATCATCAACATGATCATCATCATCACCATCAACATCGTGAACATCATCATCATCATCCTCATCCTCATCACCATTAACATCATCAACATCATCATCATCATCCTCATCATCATCCTCACCATCAAATTCATGAACATCATCATCATCCTCATCATCATCATCACCATCAACATCATGAACATCATCATCATCATCCTCATCATCATCACCACCTTCATCATCATCATCATCATGCATCATCATTCGTCATCACCATCAACATCAACATCGTGAACATCATCATCATCATCATCATCCTCATCATCATCACCATCAACATCATGAACATCATCATCCTCATCATCCTCATCACCATCAACATCATGAACATCATCATCATCCTCATCATCATCATCACCATCAACATCATGAACATCATCATCATCATCCTCATCATCATCATCACCATCAACATCATGAACATCATCATCATCATCCTCATCATCATCATCACCTTCATCATCATCATCATCCTCATCATTATCATCACCATGAACATCATGAACATCATCATCATCATCATCATCACCTTCATCATCATCATCATCATCATCATCATCATCAACATGATCATCATCATCACCATCAACATCGTGAACATCATCATCATCATCCTCATCGTAACCACCATCAACATCATCAACATCATCAACATCATCCTCATCATCATCTTCACCATCAACATCATGAACATCATGATCATCACCATCAACATCATGAACATCATCATCATCATCCTCACCATCAACATCATGAACATCATCATCATTCATCCTCATCATCCTCATCATCATCATCCTCACCATCAACATCATGAGCATCATCATCATTCATCATCAGCATCCTCATCATCATCATCACCATCACCATCAACATCATGAACATCATCATCATCATCATCATCCTCATCCTCATCCTCATCCTCATCATCACCTTCATCATCATCATCATCATCCTCATCAACATGATCATCATAATCACCATCATCATCACCATCATGAATATCATCATCACCATCCTCATCATTATCATCACCATCAACATCATGAACATCATCATCCTCACCATCAACATCATGAACAACATCATCATTCATTATCATCATCCTCATCATCATCATCGTCATCATCATTCATTATCATCATCCTCATCATTCGCATTGTCATCCTCATCCTCATCATCATCATCACCTTCATCATCATCATCATCATCATCATCAACATCATAAACATCATCATCATCATCATCCTCATCATCATCACCATCAACATCATGAACATCATCATCATCATCATCATCATCACCATCAACATCATGAACATCATCATCATCCTCATCATCATCCTCACCATGAACATCATGAACATCATCATCATTCATCATCATCATCCTCATTCATCACCATCAACATCATGAACATCATCATCATCATCCTCACCATCAATATTGTGAACATCATCATCATCATCATGAACATCATCATCATTCATCATCATCACCTTCATCATCGTGAACATCATCATCATCCTCATCATTATCATCACCATCAACATCATGAACATCATCATCATTCATCCTCATTGTGTGTAATTTATTTAAATTTACTTTCTCCTTATAAATTGGTTTTTGGATTACTAATATAAAACGATGTTAGTATATCTTTTTACTTCATAAACTATATCTTTTCAATAACTATATCTTTTTACTTCATAAACTATATCTTTTCACTTCATAATCTATATCTTTTTACTAATAACTAGTCATGGAACATGGAACAATAATCTATTTAGTTGATATTGTAATTACATTTAGCCATGCACCCACCCCATTGATTGTGATTAACGATATCACGTGCACGATTTTAGACTGTTAAAACAGTGAATTGTCATTGTCCGAGAGCAACTTCACTGCGTGTTTATGAAAATTCCGATTAACGCGCAATATTTTTCAAGAGCACGAGCCCGCCTGTGAAAATACTCACAATCTACACCATATCCATCATTCTTTTTGTTATGCAGGTGCAGCATTGAGGACATCTTCCATGGTTGAGGAGCACACAGGATAAGATATCAAGCTTCAATGTCATTTCATGGTGATGGTGGATATAACTTTCATTTGCTTATTATTCAAGAGAACCAAAGGTAATTTTTTCTATTCATTATTGTTTTGATGGGAAATATGAACAATTGAGGAGGAAGATTGAAGCACCTTGAAGGATCAATAGTTATATTAAAGCAAGTTAAAGTTTTGGAAGCTTGTAATTGAGGAGCAACAAAAACAAATTATATTGACATTGATCATTATGGTGATGGAGAATGTATGTAACCGAGGAAGAAAATCAGCAAGGAAGAACAGACTTCAAGAAGTCATTGAAGAAGAGAAAGAAAAGAAAAGAATAGACATGATGAATCAGAGGCTTTCTTTGGAAACTAATCCAAATCCAATTATAGAGGATCATACAGCGGTTCATCCTATTAATCCAACACAAGACGAAGCTCATGAAGAGGCAGTGTACATGGAGCCTACTGTTGAAGAAGAAAATATTAATCGGACCATCGTTGAGGATGTTGGACTTCCACCATCCAACTACTAGGAAGAGAGTGAAGGACACCAAGTTGCTATTGAAATGCCAGAGCGTATTGTTGATGCACTAGATGATAGAAATCCAACCCCCTTACCTCCATTATAAATCACACGTCGAAGAACTCCAAAGCGTATACAATTTGATGAAGGACTCCTCAATTCCATTGAAGGTACGCTATCTAAACGTAGTATTGCTTATCAAACTCAACATATACTAAATAAATATTTTGAGGAGAAATGTGATGGAGATAAATGTAGATTATTTTTATCATTGTTAAAATCTAGGGGCATGAATATTGTTAGGAAATTGTTAGGGATAAAGATGATAAAGCCTTCTGGACCAAGTTCTCATATAGTTAAAAGCTTAGTAGATGCCTTTGGTAAAATTGGTAAGAACACACGGTCAAAGGACCGCAATGCGGCTCGTCATGTGTTGTCATAAGCAATTGTAAATAAGAACACTAGTGTCCTTCGTTTTCTCAAGCCTACATCTAAACTAGTTAATTTGAATGTAAAAACCCTCCATAGGATTCTATTAGAAGAGAACATCTCAACACAACTGCCTAGACAGATTTTTGGGCCTTTATTGGTCGATTGCCACGTCGTGACGTGAAGCTAGTTGATGCAGTAAAGGGACTAGTGCAGAGTTTTTGACATGATCACACAAGGACTTCTTCAAACCGAAAGGATGTACTAAAACTGAGAAGGGGTTCAAAGGACCATGAACCACATATTAAGCATCTTCTTGATATAACACAGACATAACTATACGAGAAATTTAGGAATGAACATAGACAATTGAATTTGGGGCAAAGATCTTTTGAGAAATGTAAGCCCTATTATGTTAGAATAAATACTCTTCAT
>LPNX010960274.1:119271-133321 GCA_001517045.1 Pseudotsuga menziesii | reverse complement strand
GGTTTTCAAGGGGTAGTTCTTCAAAGACTAATGAAGTAAAAAAGGTTAAGTTTGAAAACCAGGAACCTCAAGGTGACTCCATAGATAAGCTCACCCAACCGATTAAGCAAATGGAATTGAATCATGCCAATCAGCTAGCTGCCATGCAGGCAAACCAGACAACCTTACAAAACAAGGTAGTGTCTTTGGAAAGAAACAGAGGAAATAATTTCTATCCAAACAAGCCAAATGATAGGTGGCAAAACCAAAGACGGCCCCCACCTCAAGATCAAAGGCCCCCTAATCCTTTAGAGTCTACCAATGCGGTTGACCATCAAGCTATTCCGTATTGTAGGCCTTGTGGGGATTTTCATGAAGAAAACACTTGTCAAGTCTTTTTGCAAATTATAAATGATAAAATGAATGAAAAAACAGAGAATGAACAAGTGAATATGTGTGGGTAGAAGTATGATATTGGCATGTATGAATGGATGGATCTAGCTGAGAATAGTCAAAGGGTTGAGTCAATAAATGAAGTAGCAGAAGCAGCTTTTGGCCCTAAGCCTAGTGAGCAGCAAGTGTCAGATTTTTCTAAGTATAGAGGAATAACTTACCAAAGAAATCGTAAGAAGAATCAAAGTCAAGAAAGAACTCCAACCAGTGTTCCTAAGGTACCTCCTCCCCCTCCTATTTCAATTGCTCCTAATACACAATTAAACATTGATCTAGGAGGTTGGTTAAATAATGCTAAGATGTTGGTTCCTGTAGCAGAACTCATGAAGATCCCTTCTCAAAAGGGAAAATTACTCAAAGCTATAGAAGAACCTTGTCAGAATAATGTTGATAAAGCCATAGCCTACCATGATGCACCTGTTATTCTTCAGAGCATGGACAAAGGAAATGAAAAGAACCAGCCTTTCTTTCTCTCGTTATTAGTAAACAATCATCTTCTACACAACTGCATGTTAGATTCAGGGGCTAGCTCAAATGTGATGACTAAAAAGGTTATGGAACAATTAAATCTAAGGATCTCAAGACCTTATCATAACATTTGTGCAATGGACAGTAAGATGATTGAAGTATGTGGTTTAATTAAAGGCTTACAAGTGCACTTAGCAGCTTTTCCAGACATTCAAATAGAAATGGACATAGTAGTAATAGATGTCCTAGACGCTTGGGGTATGTTACTGTCAAGAAAAACTGGAGCAGACTTAGGAGGAAATATTCAAATGGACTTAACTTATGCCACCATTCCAACTCCTGAAGGAAGTTTTGTTAGATTGAATTGAGAGTTGGAGATGAGACACCATGTAGAAGACCCAAGAAATCCAAGCAATGAATTAAAGTATAAAACTTATGACTTGGGAAATTATGCAATTTTGGCTAACTCTTTAGAACCTATTGAAGAATCAAATGAAGATGAAAGAGTTAATCAAATTTGGCATATGCACTTTGATGGGGCCTTCTCTAGAGTTGGTAAAGGTGCATGCATAGTTATTGAATCCCCTTCTCATAAGGAATTCAATTTTTCCTATAGACTTGAATTTAATGCCACCAACAATGTGGCTGAGTATGAGGCCTTGCTCCTTGGTTTAGAGGTGTGTAAAGATAAGGGTATCAAGAAGTTAGAGGTTAAAGGTGATTCAGATTTAATTATTTCACAGGTTAATAAACAGTTTGCTTGCAATTTGGGATCTGGTTCAATGTTTTGATCACATAGAATTTATGGCAATTCCTAGAGAATTTAATGCTAAAGCAGATAGACTTGCAGTTGCTGCTTCCACCCTTCAGAGACCACCAGAGTTAGTAGATGAAGAAGTTAAAATGGAAGTTATCTTCAGGCCTTCAGTTCCAGATAATGTAGATAATTGGCAGGTCTTTGATGATGATAAACAAGTGATTAAGTTTTTGAGTAATATAGAAGAATTTGCTGACTTCCACATTAGTGGAGAGGAAGAAGGTTGTTATTATGCAGAAGAAAGTCAAAAGCTTAATCCGGCCCCTAGGAAAGTTGTCTTTAGAAAGGGCATTTGATAGAGAAGATGGCCATAAACCGAAGGAAGGATCAGGTACAAAGCCAAGTGATTACATAGAGGTAAACATAGGAACTAATGAAGAACCTAGAATGGTTAAGATTGGCAAAAAGACACCTAGAGAAGAAAGAGAATAAATTATTAATTTACTAAGGGATTATAGGGATGTTTTGGCCTTCACATATGATGAACTTAAAGTCTATAGGGAAGATGTAATTCAACACACTATTCCACTAAAAGAAGAGGCCAAACCATTTAGACAGAAACTTAGGCAAATAAATCCTAAGTTGGCTCCCTTAGTACAACAGGAACTTCAAAAGATGTTGAAAGCTGGAATAATAGCCCACACTAGACATTCTTCTTGGTGCTCAAATTTGGTAGTGGTTAGGAAGAAGAATGGCCAAATCAGGCTGTGTGTGGATTTCAGAAATCTAAATATTGTGTGCAAGAAAGATAATTATCCCCTCCCTAAAATGGAAACTTTACTGCAAAGAGTAACAGGGTCTGGTATGATTTCAATGCTTGATGGTTTTTCTGGTTATAACCAAGTCAGAGTTAAAGAAGAAGATAGACATAAAACAACATTTACTACTCCATGGGGAACATTTGAATATATCAGGATGCCTTTTGGTTTATCTAATGCTGGAGCCACATTTCAAAGAGCTATGGATTATGCTTTCAGAGGTTTAATTGGAAAAATTATTGAAATTTATCAAGATGATCTAACGGTTTTTTCTAAGGATGGAAAAAGTCACATAGGGCATTTAAAACAGGTTTTTGAAAGATGCAGAGAATTTGGGATCTCTTTAAATCCAGCCAAGTAAGTTTTTGGGGTTACTGAGGGAAAATTACTGGGTCACATAATTTGCAAAGAAGGTGTCAAAATAGATCCAGAAAGAGTTGCAGCCATTGCTAAACTCCCCTTGCCTAATACAAAGAAAGGCCTTCAATCTTTCTTTGGTACAATTAATTTCCTTAGGAGATTTATTCCTAATCTAGCAGAAGTAACTAAGCCTTTGAATAAGTTACTTAGAAATGATGTCAAGTTTCAATGGGATGAAACAGGAAAAAGAGCTTTCCAACAAATAAAAGATGCATGTGGTCAAGCTCCCGTATTAATCAGCTCAGATTACACTAAAGAATTCTATCTTTTCTCCTTTGCATCTGAAGACACCATTGCTGGTGTTTTACTTCAGAAAAATGACCAAGGTCAAGAACAACCCATAGCATACATGAGCAAGATCTTAAGAGATTCAGAATTAAAATACCATATAATAGAAAAACAGGCTTATGCCTTGGTAAAATCTCTTAAGCATTTCAGGATTTTCATAGGGTATGCCAAAGTAATTGGGTATGTTCCTAGTACAACAATTAAAGATGTATTAACTCAAGAAGAAGGCCTAGGTCCAAGAAGTAGATGGGTTGCTAAAATTCAGGAATATGATTTAGAAATCAGGCCCACTAAATTAATCAAAGGACAAGGATTAGCTAAGATGTTAACAAAATGTAATGAGAAGGCTTTAGGTTTGGTTGATCAGAATATGGTTTGCGAGATTGATGCTCCAGATTCATCCCCAGATTTGTTAAAGCTTGAGCAAGTTGAATGGTATTCTGATATTATTTTCTATCTTAAAAACTTAACTTTCCCATGTCATCTTGTTGGTCATAAGAGAAGAGCCTTAAGGCTCAAAGCATCCAAGTATATCTTAATTAAAGATGGTTCAGGATGGAGGAATCCAGATGGGGTTATCCTTACATGTGTGGATGAGAATGAATCTAAAAAACTAATGGATGACTTTCATAATGGTTTTTGTGGTGGTCATTTTGCTGCTAGTACCACCACCATAAGATTCTTAGAGCTAGGTATTATTGGCCCACCATATTTTCAGATGTGCATCAGTTTGTAAGGAAGTGTGAGCCTTGTTAGTTGTTCACTGGAAAGCAAAAGTTAGCTGCCCTTCCCCTTCAGCCAGTTGTTGTAGAAGCACCTTTTCAGCAGTGGGGTTTAGACTTCATAGGGAAGTTTAAGGATAATTCAAGTAATGGTTTTTCATGGATTATAACAGCTACAGATTACTTTACTAAATGGGTTGAAGCCATTCCCACTAAATCTGTAAATGAAAAAGTAGTCATGGATTTTCTTGAA
This sequence comes from Pseudotsuga menziesii, assembly GCA_001517045.1. Taxonomy (NCBI): domain Eukaryota; kingdom Viridiplantae; phylum Streptophyta; class Pinopsida; order Pinales; family Pinaceae; genus Pseudotsuga; species Pseudotsuga menziesii. The sequence goes on along the minus strand of LPNX010960274.1, from coordinate 129,163 downwards.
GATAGGATAATAACAAGATTTGGAGTGCCTTCAAAGATAGTAACAGATAATGCTAAGGCCTTTTGTTCAGCAGAAATGTCTGCATTTTGTTTAAAGTATGGCATAGTTTTATCTCATGCATCAGATTATTATCCTCAAGGAAATGGTCAAGCAGAATCTAGTAACAAAAATCTAATGACCATAGTCAAGAAAATTGTTGGGGAAAACAAAAGGTCTTGGGATAGTAAAATAAAACATGCTTTATGGGCTGATAGAATAACAAAGAAAGCATCCACAGGAAAGAGTCCTTTTGAATTAGTCTATGGTTTAGAAGCTCAGCTACCAGTTCACCTTACCCTGCCAGTGTATTAGTTGCTCCAAGAGTTTGACATAGAAGAGTCTGCACTTCAAAACAGAGTAAATCAGTTAGTAGAATTGGATGAAATAAGGAGAAAAGCTTATGATCAAAATTTTAAGAGTCAGGAAAAGACAAAGAAAGCCTTTGACAAGTCAGTTAGATAGAGAGACTTCAAAGTAGGGGATACAGTTGTCCTGTGGGATAAAGGCAGGGACAAGCCAGGGACAAGCCAGGGAAGCATGGGAAATTTGACAGCCTATGGTTAGGCCCTTATGTGATCAGATCAGTGGCAGGTCCAAATTCTTTCAACCTGAGTCACTTGGATGGTGAGCCATTGAACATTACAAGGAATGGTCAACAACTCAAATTTTATTACACAGAGTCAACGTGGTGTCCAAAGGGACACCCTTTGTAACGTATTCCTAACCCTTTCCCTTGCATTTCTTTAAAGTTTTGTATTATTTCATTTGTTTATTATTTATGCATATATGTATAGCAGTTTCATTTATATTGTTTATTGTTTATTTATTGGTCTTTGCTTAAGGACTTATGTTGGTTATTGGTGAGAAATTTGTGGTTGCAGGATTCTGGAGTTCTCATGCGCTCTCCGATGATCGAACACATGTCCCCAAGTTGGAGCCAGATGTTGCCCACCTATTTCGACTAGGTGGCAACTCCATGTACATGAAGACGTACATAGTTGTACAAATTGTACCTTGGAAAAATCTAAGGATTTTTCACTTCTGCAGGGCAATTGCCCCTTTGTAAAACGAAATGTCCGCTCCCCTGCGTGGGAAAATTAATGTAATTATATGTGCTAGTATGGGTCATATGATATGGATGCCACACCATGGAACTGGTTGTTAGAGAAGTCCCCTCATCAAGTGTTTTTTCCCTTTCCAATTGATCTTGTTGTGTAAACGAGTTTAATCGGTTTGGTTTTTCACTCAAAATCCTCCAAAGTGGTGACGGGCGTTCTACCAGTCAAGTCCATGAGGTGGCTAAGGGTTTAAAGTGTTATTCATGACCATGCTAGACATTTGTTTAGAGTCTTGCGGAGTTTCGTTATGTTGTTGTATTTTTGTTATTTTTTCTAGTTAATTAATTGCACCCCTTGGTGGTTAATTAACTCAGTTTTGATGTAATAATGTAATTGCTCAAGCATTGACATTTTGTAATAGGGGCTATGAATGCAAAGTAAATTGCTATGAAACCCCCTAAGCCACTGCTTCGAGTCCCATGTCATTCTGACAGGTGGTTGAGGAGATAGACCATCTTTGTCTAAGCAAGGTCTATTTTTCCTAGGGAATTAATTAATTTCCCTAAGTCAAAAATTCACATTTAGGGCCCCCATCTATTATATATTAGTATAGGCTTTTATTTCTGCTGTTTAAACATCATTTAGGTGGCTGGAAACTCATTTTCCAGTCCTCTAAATATCATATTTCTGTCATTTTCTACACTCAGATTTTTGCTGTAAATAATTTTTTTTTGGGTACTAATTTTTTCTGATAATCTCTTAGTGTTTACTGTGATTTCCAGCGAACATAGCTTGCTGGTTTGTGACAGGTTTTGCATAGGTGAAGGAGAGGTGCTGCCCAAATAGGCCCAGAAATACATCAACCTTCAACCGGTTCCAAAAAGGGTTCAAACCCTCACCTCTCTCTTATTTTCTGATATTTGTAAACCCCAACGAGAAGTTCTCTTGGGGTATTCTGCAAAAGTTTAATAAGCACTTGTAATCTATATATGAATAGATTAGGAAATAGAGTAGGAAGTAGAAACTAGTTGCTTAGATTCATTTCATTGCAAGTTTATTTCTGTTCACCCACCTATCTCTGTTACAGACCACCATCTCTGTAACAGAGATTGTTGTGAGGTTAGCTATTGTTTAGGTTAGTTGTACTTTTCTTTTCCAAGTTTTATTTTTCTGTTAAAGGGTAATCATACAACCCATTTATCCTGTGTATCCTCTATCCACTTGTCATCTCCCTTTAGGGACTTCAAGTTGGATATGAAAAACAGGAGAAGTGGGGGCTTAGGTAATTAGAACAACACTTTCCTTTTTGCTACAATTTCAACACATTTTATTTTCCAAGTCCAAGATCAAATACCAGCAGCTCCCATAAGGGATATCGCTTGGTTGATCTTGTTGATTGTTTTAAAATAAACATTGCATGCTAATCACCCAGATAAAATTTACTTCTAAAATTTACCAACAACAACTTCCCATTTTCTGCTCCTCTACTCGGTTATCACCCTTCGGGGTACTCACGAGATACGACAGGGGATAAGGAAGTCTCAGTTTAATAGACATCCATCTAGCCATTTTTCCTGTCAACTAAAAACAGTGACCTCAGGAAGCTAGAAGGGGTAGTAGACCGTGGGGGGTCTCTAGGCGCTTTGAAGTCCTCCTTGTTGAGCACCGGGGCATTGGGGTTTGACCTGTGAGCTAAGGGTGGGCTTTGCTCCCACTTTGTTGAGCGCAACAACATTCCCTCTTTGACTGGAGAAGTACTAGATCGGGGTAGTCACACCACCGATTCTAAGACTAAAATTCAAGAAGAAAAACTTTAATAAAATTTACTAAAATAAACCAAGATACATTGCAAAACGTCCTACAAACATAGGCCATTGCTATCACCTTGCTGTTCAAGGTTTTCACTGCAAGTACTTTTATTTTGGCAAGCTCTTCACTTTTTAGTTACAAGCATTTCATTTTAGCTTCGCAAATTCTTGTGGTGACATCTTTAATTCATGGTTTAGTAATCTGAGATCTTGTGTAACACAAATTTTGGGGTAATAGCTTGGCAATTGTTCCATTATTCAATCTGTTACAACTGTGGATACTAATAATATTGGTTAACTGCTCATTTATTATTGTTTATATTGTTCATAAGTATTCATTTGCCATATTGTAACCTTGTTTGATTGGGATAACACCTAAACTGTGGCTTAATTAACTTACATTTCAATTTCAGTTGTAAATCTGTAAAGTTATAATTTTAGACTCCATTTGTAATAGGCACTGGTCTTTATTTATCTCAAGGTCTGCTTGTCATTAAAAGGAAGTCTTTGCATTTGCATGCTGCTTGTCATTCCTCAGATAATATAAAGGCTTAGCCTCACAAATCTTATTAAAAGATCCTATTAATTAATTTGTAAATAATTAATAAATCTGGAACTTAGCTTTCCTGTAGGGACTACCCCCCTTGGCTCTGTTGGGATCTTGCCTAAACGGAGGAGTTGTGGACTGTGGTGACAATGGTCCCCAACTCTCACTTGCCTCCAAGGACACACATAGCAGGTTGTGACTTCCCTGTGTCTTAAAGTGTGAATTAGGCGGCAACAAGCCCCATCATCAGATTTTGACTTTTCTCGATCTGATTTTTCTGCTGATTTCCTGATTTGGGCTTGTAGATCAGGGCTCCCTGACCTAATTTCTTCCTCAACGCTGAGCCATTAGCCTCTCGGTGATCCTGGAGCTGCATATCTGTCCTCCCAAGCCCTAGCGCTAGTCATCCATTGAGGTAGGTTTCCTGTACCTTAGCTTTTCCGGACCAACTATTTTCTGGTTTGTAGATCAAGGTGTCTCCTAGGTGGGTTTTCTAAAACGTTGGTTAACTGCTGACTCCATTACCCAATGCACACAAAGCACTGATCTCCTAGCTAGCGCTGCCCTTAGGCTCTTAGCCTTTGCCCTTTACCAACATTTACTGATAAGTCAAATACCTTTCATTGAGTCTGATTTCTAGGTACTAGATAGTCCCAACTCTGTCCTTGTTTACCTTGTCATAGTTACGTTTCCCAAGACAGTGGTCACCTCCACCAGTTGCTAGTACCTAAACCCTAGAGCTAGGGTTTCCATTCACCTTGCACCTTAAGTACCCTGAAGCCCCATCTGATCTTCTTCTGGTGTCTAGGTCCAATCTCTCCTGTCGGGAGCAAATCCGGGTCTCCCCCATTGTTGTCCTGGACTAGGATAACCTAAAGTGAAGGTTGCTTTGATTGGCGTGACAACCATCCATTTGGGAGTCTAGGCAGTCGTGGTTCCACCCCTTAGTTGCTTGCCCCTCTACCATCCATCCTGGATCCACCTCAAGCAGGCAACTACAAGGCGGGTGATAACAAGGATGTTCAACTATGGTTTGATCATTTAGCACCAGAATCCATCATTGGGTATGACATGTTCACGAATATGTTAATAGATAAATGGGGTAGGAACACTGATAGTTCTTTAGAGTGTGAATCTAGCAATGATTACATTCAAAATATTGGCAATTGGACCAGTCCTCTCCTGAAAAGTTCCAAATTATGAGTGTGCCTGCAATCCATAAGAATGTTACAAAGTACTTTGAGGATAATGTTTCAAAACCTCATGCTGAAATTAAGAGGGATATCAATCAAATCATACAAGATACTCTGTTATCATTACCTGAAGCAGTCGCAGAGCAAATCTTGGATTTAATCTGTGGACGGGAACCTAACAATCAAGAAATATCCGTAGTTGAGCCTTCCATTTGTGAGCCCATTAAAGAGCCCTTAGAAGAGCAACTTCATAGTCATTGCCTAATTGATGATAATTTAAGTTAGTATTCAAGCCATCTGAATCTGGATTCAGACTTTGATGAAATCAATCAAACTTCTGTTGAAGAGCAATCTTGTGGTCATATTGTGATTGAAGAGCACACTTGTAAGAGTGATAGGAAAACTCAAACCAAACTTATTGATGTTTCTCCTTATCTAGAGCTAAAAGAAGAACAATCACATGATGATACGATTATAAGTGAACTTGATCAAGAACATTGCAATGAGGAGCCTTGTCCTGATAGTACCGATAGAATTCCTCATCCAATCCTTAATCAGAATATATTGGTTCGATGTGTAGATAATGACCTTGTTTCGAATCTTGAAATCACTCCTGGAATTAATTTTAAAACTCTTTTCTCTCATCAATTTCTAAGATCAATTATTCTAAGTCCGGGAGAAAATTTTCATTCACCCTCTCGTCCCAAATTTTTAAGTCCTCTTGTATGGGTTTATCTTTTAATCAAGTTGTTACTTTTGAAATCTTTAATCAAGAGTTTGAGCATTATCACGTAGTTGGGGAAAAGGCACTTCATGTCTCTTCTCAGTCATCCGTAATGAATGAATTTTTTCAATTTGTAAATTTGTATTATGGATGGCTGGAGAAGGTGTATAAAGATCAATTTTGTCTCTTCTCCATTTTTAAACAACAAATGGGCTTAATCTCATTCACAGTTTCAGTACATTACAACTTATCCCCATTTGATTTTCCCATTTCTTCTAGAGTGAATAGGATTGAATGTCCTAGTAACGTAGAGGAGAAAACAAAAGACTGTTTGGAGTGGTTGAGTCATAAATCATATTTCCTTCTTCCATCAAGAACAAACTTGCATACCTTTTATGATCCTATCAGTATCTTAATGCATGAGTTTTTAGAAAGTCAATTTTAGCCTTGGCATGATTTCATTTCACATTGCCCAGATCTTTCTTTGAAGTTTGAATTTCAAACAAGTTAAAATGGTTTCAAATTTCATTTACATTACTTTTAAACCATCTTTGGCTTGTGGGGTCATTAACTATAAAGAAAGCTCAATCGATCATTTTAGCAAGTGGTTACATTGGATCTATCATTTTACTTAGCACTTTCCTAATTGGTTAGGTTAGAGTAGGTAGGACTTGAATAAGCCTTTCCTGACAGTAGTGTAGAACCTTGCACCTTCCTTTGAAGCTCTTAGTGTAGATTTGATTTCTGCAAAATAAAAATCAAACTTTTTATTGAAAGTTATGGTTATAGATTAGATTTATTTTCTGTTTTTTCAATTTCATGCATCTTTATTTTCAGTATTTTATATATTATCCACATATCGTTATGACGACCTGTCTGTGAGTTTGGTATAGCTCTGGACATGCTGTAGGTAGCCAGTGACATTTTGGTAGCAGTTGCAGAGCTGGATGGATTAATCGAGGATGCGAGAAGCAGAGTGCGAGGACCAGAGATTCTTAGGTTCTCAAGCGCTCTTTTCAGCAGAGCACTTGCCCCAACTGGAGCCAGATGTTATCACATATATAGTATCTGGGCTACCATATTCTATTTTTCAGATACAGTACATTTTTCAGCCAGATCTCTTACATATGAGAGGCTGAGATGAGCAGTTTTGACGGATCATTATTTTGTTAGTGGACTATTATACTCTCCCATGTCAGGACTAAGTCTCAGGACACTCAGATTGGACAGTTTTGAGAGGCTGAGATGAGCAGTTTTGACGGATCATTATTTTGTTATTGGACTATTATACTCTCTTATGTCAGGACTGAGTCTCAGGACATTGAGAGGACTGATGTAGCCATTTAGTCATTTGCAGAGCAGTTGATGACGCCCAGATTGGTTTTAGTGTTTTCTCATTGGACAGATGATTGTTAAGATGGATTATATGCATGATTATGACTCATCTTTTATTATATTATGTTATGGTTATCATTTCTCTTATACTCATCTTTGTGACATGTATTAACATGTAGTGTCATGATCTGGTGGTCATAATTATATGGACTTGGATGTCTTTTGTATTATGTATTGATGTCCCTACTTAGGCTTGGAAATTCCTAATCTATACTCATTGGTTTTACCCTCCTTAGGGAGAATAGAGGTAGTCATTCCCACCATTGTTTTGGCTTGCTAGTGTTGGCTTCATCATTCACTGTCTCCACCCATCCATTACCTTGCAGTTTTGTTTTAACCCGACTTACTATTTGACTTGTGGCATGGAGGACCTTTCCCGGCTAGAACCTTTGTTGGACAAGCCCCCCTGTTTATATTGTGTCTCGGCTCTGAGTTGGTGACAGAACTTGACTTTGGTGAGTTGGATTGTATGCCTAAATCATTCGGGCTGGTTGTCCCGATGTTTGGAACTATGCAGAACTCCCCCTGGTCACTTGAGATGTTGTTGGCTAAAACTGAAAGCTCATGTACTACTTGTGTTGGAAAATGCTATATATGCGGCCATGGAAAATGAAAAATGCTAAACTGTGTTTCTTAACAAATGTAGAAAAGGGCAAGAGCAATGAAATGCTAAAATACCCCTTGAAGGGTATAGGAAAAGGTCCAAAAAAGCAATAGTTAAATATATGCTATATCCTAATATTGCTGACCTTATAAGTTTGAATATGTCCAGGATGAAAGCTGCGATTAGCTGTGCTTTTAAGCACTGGTGGAGTCCCAAAGGGTCATATAGGCCAGAAAGGCCATGGAAATAAAATTGATGGTCCTAATGAACTTGGATCAAACTTGATGTAGACATGATGCCTAAGTTGAATAAGCACTCTCTGAACAACTCAACCATTTCTAAGGCACTGCCATTCCCTGTGTTGTTGTTTGTCCGACATATGGTTATAGTGAGTATTCCCCTTCCATATCCAAAGTGTCATGATGTTAAGTAAGAAGTTACCCTTTTCCCTAGCCTTATCAATTTCAGCCTTCACCCTTCACTAGCAAATTGACTACAACTATGATGTGAGTATAGTCTTGAAAGTCTAATCTGAGTAATAATAAATAAAAACCCTATATATGTATTTGGTTGATGTACCGCTAGTGAAATGACTGCTACTTGTTGTGATTGTTACTTAAATGATTTGTAGAGGATGTCTTAGCCTTATAGCACTTGCAGCAGATGGATGATAGTTTGAGTTATATTATTGGTATCTGGTCACTTACAGGTGATTATATTGTCTATTGGATATTGTTGGAAATCCTCTAAAACCTATACAAACCAAGTTTTGTTTGAATCCGACTCCATTTACCCATCCTAAGACTGGGTCTCTTTGGGTCAAATTGCCTTCCTTGGGAATTTGGTCTTTTTGCTAGTTGTGTGACCTAGGTATTGCTAGAGTCACTTTGAATCGTCATATCTTTCATCTACGGATTAAATCTTGTGCCTAATTAACCTGATTACTCTCTATTATCCTAATATTTAATTTTCTAGCTAAACCCTCGTTAGGGCAATTTGGGGCTTTTTACATAGGCACTCATTTTCTCTTAGAACTTGATAAAATCTCTAATTAACAACAATATCTATGAGACTTCACCAATAAACCTTCATTAATCCACTTAGATTATCCATTTACAAGGTTATCTTGATTATAGGGATGCCCCCCTAGGCTTAGCTTTTCGCTTAGTGTAAAGTTCCGGTATCCTTAACTGGTGTGACAACTGAACTCTTTCAGAGGTCTAGGGTATCGTAGGTCACAACTTTGGTTGCCTTCCCTCTACCATCCTCAATAGGATCATCTCAAGGGGCACCTACAAGATTTGTGATAACAGTGTCATCATCCTCATATGTTGTTGTTTGGTCTTCTTCTATCCACAATTCCTTAGTATGACTGGATGTATGCTCTGTCTCTTGTCCTTCATGCTCAACTCTCTTCAACCTCTGCCTTGTGCTTTTAAAGGAATCCTCCTCCCAATCCTCAAGTTAGCCTCCCAACTTGATGTCGTACAAATTTGTGAAGGATATAGCTTCCTAGATATCTTCTCTTAATGCTTGGTACTCCCTAAAGAAAGTGGTGAAATAATCCTGAGTTCTGGTTGATTGCTCCTTAATGAACGTTGGTAATAATCTGCTCCCTGTCAAAGTTCTGTTTCCTTCAATAGTTAGTTTTCCCATACTTCTTCTATCTGTTACCATTGAGATGTCCCAATGCAAAATCTGAGTTGACTCTTGGCTAACTGTGGGATTAGATCTAATTCAGCCTCTGGTACCACTGTAATGGTCTTAGGTAATGAGGGAAGAATTTTTGTTTGTGTTTACTGTTGGAATATTTTGATTTACGATCCTTAGACAAACACCCTGTCCGATATGTCTAATCCCACTATGATGAACTTTGTAAATCAAACTGGTTCCTTAGGTTGGCTATGGACTATCCAAGTTTACACTCTCATCAATGGACTTATGTTGTAACTTATAGTCATGTATCCCCACTTCCAAGCTTGTTAAACGCTTCAATAATTCATTATATCAGACCACTGTGTATCTAATTGAAAGTTTGATATTTTATCCCCTCAAAAAGCAACTGTTTAATGGCCCATTTACCACTATTTAACAAGCTGATTTACTTCAGAGATTTTAGACTTCATTCAACTTCATATTAAACACAAATGGGTACAACGATTGGTCTTCAAAACTCATTAATATTAATGAGAAGCTACGACACTTTAAAGGGTGATTTAATAACACTTCCAGGATTCTAACAATATTGAAATAAATCGCACTCAACAAATTAGCAGACCTGGGTTACACTGTAGATGTTGGATGCCTTCAAGATGATGATATGGTTCCCAGTTGTCACAAGGAAGTTGTACAAGGGTGTTGACAACTTGAAAACTTTAAGCAATGGCTCAGATGTAGATTGTGTCCCATTTATTATTGGGAGTATGCAACCAAGAGGAGATATGAAGACGTCCTTCTCAAGAATTTAGACTTCAACAATGACTGTGATCTCCTATATGATATTATCAGCTTCAACGCCCTCCTT